>JAUOBV010085611.1:0-21979 GCA_032360425.1 Rubia occidens | reverse complement strand
ATAAGTATGCAAGAATATGTAAGTATGCATGGTTATGCACAATAGTATGAAAATATAAATCATTACTTCTCAATGTAAGGAGCAATAAATATTGTTTCCCCTTCCGGCCTATGCATTTGCATATGTATTCTATATGCTCTTGATTCGAACACCCGATTCATTGAGTCATTAACTGACACAAATAGCCTACCCGACCCTGGTTCCTTTGGTTACCAAAGTAATACATGTACCTTACACATACAATTTGTAATTTTAGGTATGAACATGTATTGATATTGCATTGTAAAAAGAGAAATATTATAAATGAAATCCTCACTTACAATAGAAAGAGAGACATGATTGTTTGGTTGACTTGTTCATACTTATATAAATCTTCAAAGTCACTCCATAATGCAATAATGTCTCGGCTTCTTCCAGAAATACACTTATTTTCGGGGGGAAAAGTGTGTTGAGTTATGTTGGAGTGCCAAGATCCAATAGGACAATACACGCACAAAAGGTGGTGACCCCCTCTCCACTCTTGTTATCGTTGTTTGACGTTTGGTATTTTCCCCATCGGTACAATAGTTTTTGTGGTTGTCGGGGGTTTCAACTTCAAATGACCGTCCTTATTGGGATCGACATAAACAAGTCGCTGAGGCCAAAGAAGAAATATTCTTTAGGTCGGTCCAACCTTCTTGTAATCTTCGTCGGGAAAATGCAACATTTCATTGTGCACGAACGGTTTCTCCATGGATACCCTTGCAATTCCATCTCCGATAGGTTTGGAATGATGATGTTCCATCCATTCGTAAATAATACTATCAGCTATATTTATTGGTGTACTATTTTCACCAACTTCCATGTAAATCTTGCATAGTTGAGAATCCTACACCGAAAAACAATATTTTGTTACCAATGACCTAAATAGATGTCATTTATTGTTGATAATTGTCCGTACCATTTTTAGGGATGATAAGATTGCCTTGTCAAGGAATGCCACAATTTTGGGTCCTCGTTGTAATCCAATTTTGTTCACTTCAATGTCCCTCGGAGAGTGGTGATAAACTCTCGATGGCGGCTCCTACTCGTTGTTAAGATCCTCGGGATTTTTGGGTACGAAAAGGCCGGTGTGGTTCACTAACTTTCGAATCAAAATCTCCCGTTGATATAATTTTTTGTCCTAGAGATTAGCTTCCTTTTTCAACATGTACATTCTTGAAGGTTTAGCCCTCTCATAAGAACACACAATTCCAAAATCCTCTTTTTGTGTCACGAACGCACCAACCCCTCTAGCACGTCCCGGGTGATCGGATTTTCCCTTTACCTCGCACAAGATGTCATGCTTACCGGTGGGAATGAATTGATTTTCCATTTGATATTTTTTTAATTTAGCCTACCAAAATGAAGCGATGAAAAGCATTAATACCCCTAACTTAAGTGGGAAAAAAAATCATTTTGTGCAAGAAAATAATCAAAGACAATAAAACAGGTACCACTTTTTCCTAAAGTTCAATGTCCTCATCTTTGACAAACTCACTCTTCTTGTTTTTCCTTCCCTTGGGAAATAGATCACACCGACCTATTTGTTTAACATAGATTGGAACAACATATGCCCCTGCCTCTTTCTCAGACATTCCCATTTGAATGGCTAGTAGACCATCTTGTTCTAATTATTCTCTCAAAATTTTGAATGACCTCAATCTATAACCTCCACGACTCTTCCTATGTGGAGTAATGTTCAACATAACATTGCATGTTTTCTCTTCCCTCGAATCCTACAAGAAAAGTGACAAGCAATAGAACATCAACACCGACAAAATATAAATGTAAACCATTTAGATTTGTAGCACACTGACATTTTTTTCATTCTCTAAGGCTCTTCTTTTGTGGATCTCCAAAATTTCCGGTTGAATATGTGTGTAAGCTATCCATGGGCAATCCCCTTTTCTATTCGCTAAAATGAAATCTCTAGAAAGTGGGTACTTGTGTTCTCGCCAGCTTTTGGATAACATCTTCATGGCTATCTTTCTTAACTATTCCATGTCAGGGGCATGGATTTCAAAGGGTCTCTATTTATTTTAATTTAAAAGGAAAATTTAAATACGATTGGCTTCCCCATGAACCTAAATTAGATTAATCGGATTAGAACAAAAAATTATACAACTATGGAGGGATATCTTGTATTACATCCATACAGTGGCTTTATATTCCTGTAGCCCATCATGCCAATTATCGTAATGGATGTCCACCCGAGTACGACCAACTTTACCAACCCAGCTTGACCACTTCGCACGTCTTCCGACAAATACCGGTCCATTGCATTGAAAATCAATGGGGTTAATTCCTTCGTATCCATTCTCCTTACCAATGTTCTACAATGTGGTTTGCTATTCCCGTATCTCCATTCCTTTCTTCATCGTCATCCTCATCCAACGGTGATTCGGTATTTCCATCATTGGAATTTAATGCATCATCTCGACCCTTCTTCGACATTGGACTACCACCCACCCATTCAATTCAGGACTTGTCAATATTTAATCCTCCTATTTCACAAACCCTAGCACAAGAAATAAAATAGAAAAATGATCTACTAATGTGCATAAATATATACGCCGAATAAATATTAAGTCAAAAATAATGATTGAGCACAAATGGAGAGTATTAATTTATAGAACACAATTATATACACAAAATATGGTGTAATCATTTATGCACACAAAATATAGAGTAACCATTTACCTTAAACCCTAGTAACATAGTTACTAGTAAACAATGAAAATGAAAATGAAACCCTAGCCTCTACTAGCATTTGAAGCCGAAATTCAAATTGATGAACAAACCCTAGCTTCCCACTTGCATTTAAATCCAAAATTCTCACCAAAGATAAAACCCGAACACAAGATGTAGGATTTCATAATGTTTTTCTTTGATTGTGTGAAGAATTTTTGGAGAAGAAGTTGATTAAAAGAGTGGATTTTGGAGGAGAAAATGGTGGGAAACTCCCGCTCTCTCTTTTTCCATTATTACTCAATTTGAAATGTCTTTAATGTTGTAGTATAAGCTATTGCGAAGATAAGTTCCAGAATCGGAACTGCTTCAGCCCCTGCACTTTTGATGGCTGAATATGTTATGGAACCGGAAGTTGTCCAGCTCATACAAAAACAAGATAAGAACGACTTCCGGACTAAGAACCTGTGGGGGATATGAAAAAATTCCCAAATATAGTTTAACAATAACAACTATTCACATAGAACCCTAGCAAATCCAAAGACATTCAACAACCCTAACTTCAGCCTTGAACATTTTTGAATCTACAGTCATTTCGAGAAGGAGAGGAGGATGAAGAGGGAAGGGTAATGCATCTTCGTGGAGCCAAGCTACGCTTACTGATGTTGGAGCATTGGATAAATTATTCAACACCGAGGCGGAGAGTATGTATCTTGATTTTCTAAGAATGAGGAACTGTACAAATCCAAAAGTTGTGCATAGTGCCGATATGCATGATTTTTCACTAGGTTATATATTGTATTACTTTAGAAATCAAGATATGGAGAAATTGTTGACATGTGAGGAGAGTGCGCACACTGATGAGGTTGTCCAATTCTATGCTAACTTGGGTCAAAACTTTAAAAATGATAATATGACGCAAGTTAATGGTAAACAAGTGAGCGTCACCAAATGTTTTATAAGTGCCGTTTTAAGTAACTCGTATACCAGTTCTTCAAGTTTGAGACCAGATAATCCCAATGGTCCCCCAGAGATATATCATCAACAACAATAGCCAAGCGTTACCGAAGTCAACCCTTGTGCCCTGTAGAGATGGTTAGAAAATATTTTGGTAGGAGAAGTAGTTTGGATGGTCAGGAAAATGTACGATTTAGGTGTCTTTTCAATTAAACAGAGACTCATTTACGAGTGGATTTTCTTAAATGCTCTATCATCCATTGGCCACGCCTGCGAGCCAACCATTGGAAATTTTATGTTGTTTTATTATGTGATGAAGGTGATACCCATTTTGTGTTGTATGTTAAAAGAGGGGGGGAACTAAGAAAAATGATCTACCTTGTGGTGGACTTATCACTGCTTTACTAAAGTAGTTTGGTGTCCAACCAGTGGATAAATTGTTTTGTTTGGAGTAATATGACATAAGCTGGTTCCCACACAAGCAATTGGATATGGGCGATGATAGGAAATGGAGATACAAGGAGGTCGCAGGAGCGGTCGCCAAAGTGGCCAAAAGACCAAGGGATGCAGATTTAGGCATGGCTGAGTCATCTACATCTCGTGAATTTACAAATTATTCATTGTATGTAGAGTATGCTTTTATTTTTTGCTTGTGATTAATTGGTATGTGATTGTCTTGGTAATTTGTCTAGGTGGGTGATCTGGTTGGAAGAGTTCTGTGAGTAAGTACCTTGATTACAGTGGAGGTGACATTACCAAAGTTAACAAAAAATTGGCCCGAGTAGAAGTTTGACAGGTGAAACTGTTTGAGGCCTCGGGGTCGCAATTATCACTTGATGATGAGCCAATGGTGAAATTTACCCCCAGAATTCTCTGAAAGTGAGCCAGAAGCAAAATAAAGTGACAAAAAAGTGATAATGCCAGAGGAGAAGTTGCTCGTGAAGAGGCTGTGGGGGCGGAGACAATTACACGGGAGACCAATAATGTGGAGGATGAAAATGTCGATGTAGATGTCAATGAGACTGCCGTCCCTGAGGAGAGTGACCCGTAATTTATCAAGATGTTTGCTGATTCTTGCATATTCACTTCAGTCATTTGTATAAGCTTGACTTGCGATTTTTTGTGATAAGAAACATTCATACTTTGGGAATGTTTGTAAAATAATTACCCTAATTATATTAGTGTCTTGAAGTATTTAGCGCTCATTTTCAAGATTTTTGAAGAATTACCCTGAAATGTCAATACCTATCCAATATTGTTGATATGTATATAAATGTGTCTATGTAAATGTGTCATTTTTTTGGGAAAAAAACTTTTTCTCATGAGGCTAAACTGTTGGCATGATTTCACAAAAGAATTCTGAGCCTGAAAGTACGTTGGCACTTTATGAATTTAATTCTAGATTGGGTTCTGGATTTGTAAGTAAATCTTACATGATAGCCAACTTGAAGTAATTTTTCTTCCGAGTTCAGGTCCATATTCTGACCTGAACCTGGTGAAAACCAGGTTATTGGGAGCTTATTTTTTCCACTCCTCCAGTGCTTCCGAACTCTGAAGCATGGTTTCGAGTTCAGGTCAATTTTCTGGAGTTAACCTGGTGGTTGAGCTCTCTTTTAGATTTTCATTTTCAAATTAATTTCCAAACTCATAATTTATAAGTCGACTCTTCGCAATAAGAGCACGACAATCTTCCGGACTCTAAACACTAAATTTGGCTCTTAAAAAATAAAGGGCCGAATGAATTCCAGACTCAGAAAAATGAGGGTATATAAAAAAAGTCAGCCGGCCAAGATAAAATTCCCATTTTAAACCCTAACATCCCCAACTTCTCAGTTCCGGAGCCTGAAACTATAATCCCAATCCTATTTGAATCATTTTTACACAGCAAATAAGTTCAAACCATGGCATCATCACAACAAGGAGATCATGGAGGTAATGAGAAGTCCAAGGCAGGTAGCTCGAGGCGCTCGAAAACCACTGATCACGAGCAAAGGGCTAGATTTGTCTCCACTCAAGCACAAGAGAGGTATGATGCTTTACACCAAAGCTAGAAATTGCTAGATTTCTACATTATTGATGTAAATGTCTATCATAGCATAGGTTTAGCGGATTCGGTGTTTGAGTTTAATGGCCAACATGTCCTAAAGTTCCTGACATTAAACGAACTCTCCCACTTTGACGAAGTTTTTCAATTTTATAGCAATTTGAGTGAGGTAGACAGGGGTAGTTACCAAACGAGGGTAAATGGGTACATAATAGACATCAGTCCATGGATTATTAACCAATTGTTGAAGTATCCGTACAAAGGTCCTGAGGATGTATTCCCCCAAAAAATTGAAGGCCCGTTAGAGGATATATATCATAGGGAGGCATTTCCCATTAATTCTAACTACCATTTTTTTATCCCATTGCCTGTAGTCATAGATACTTCCAGCGTAACCCTGTCAACTTAAAGAAACCAGAGAGTTTTTGTTTGAAAATTTGACCATAAATTAGCGGATTTTGTACAAAATAATAACTAGAAGTATCGTACCCACCTCTGGCCACATAACAGAACCAAACTATGCAACATTGATGATGTTTTATCACATCATTGAGGGAAGGAAAATAAATCACAGGGCTACGATATTTAAACACGTGCAATGGGTGGTGTTGTAAAAAAAACGTGATCAAGAGTCTTCCTTATGGGAACTTGATCTCTTTGATTTAGAAAGATGTTCGACAAACAATACCTTACGAAGAAAATACGGGTTTTGTTTGAACACAAATGGGCTCACAGGACACAAGACATGGACGAGTCCAACAAGAGGCCCAGAGTTGAACCCGGTATGTTTGAACTTGCTTACTTTAATTTAATTAAATTCAAATATATTGAAAATACTAAAAAAATTATTTATTAACCAATTTCGGAGGAACCCGACTCGCAGTTCATGAAAGGCTTTAGAGCGTACTACAAATGGGTTCGAGGGGAAACTTTCTCAAATGAGAGAAAGGATATGGAAGTTGGAGTGGAGTCAAAGTGCTTCGCAAAGCCGTTTGGAGTCGACATCGAGATTCTATTTGGAAGGAGGGTCTTAAGTGTGATGGTGTTATCGTTGAATGGCTTGAACACTATTTTTGTAGAAGAAGAATATTTATGATGACTATTTTTATAGACTAAATTGTTTATTTGGTCCCCAAAATATTTTGTAATACTTTCTTTTGGTTCCCACTCTCAATACTGCGTACGTTCGACACCTAAAATTTTAAAAAATAATTTGTTTTGTCCCCAGTCCGGTTTTCCGAGCGGTTTTCCAATTTCCCAGGGGTAAAATTGTAATTTTACCCCTGATCTTTGACATAATTGTTTATTTGGTCCCCAATATATTTTTAAAATACCATCTTTTGGTCTCCACTCTCAATACTACTCACGTTAACAAACTGAAAATAATTTATTTGGTCTCCAATCCAGTTTTCGGGCGGTTTTCCATCAATATAGACGCACGTGACCAGCACGTGCCATGTCATTCCGATATGCCCAGGGGTAAAATCATAATTTTACCCCTGAATCCTTTCCTCAACTCCGGCGAAGATGGAAAGGAGCTGCGAGCTGTGCTGCCGTTCTCTGGCAAGGATGTTCTACGATTCCAATGAGGCTCGGCTGTGCCAGGACTACGACGAGAAGGTCCACGGTGGAGAGCTTTGACGAGGAGGAGGATGAGGAAGAGGACGGGGAAAATCAGGTGGTTCTGTGGGCTTCTGGTTGTTCGTCGCCGTCGATTTCCTCGGCGCAGTCGTCTCTCTCCACCTCTGATTCCTCTCGTTTGAATCGCAGAACATCCTCGCCGGAGAACGGCAGCACAACTCGCATCTCCTTTCCATCTTTGCCGGAGTTGAGGAAGGGTTTCAGAAGTAAATATTTATCAGATGGACATGGCACGTGCCGGTCACGTGCGCCTATATTGATGGAAAACCGCCCGAAAACCGGATTGGGACCAAACAAATTATTTCAGATTGTTAGGTGCCGAACGTACGCAGTATTGAGAGTGGGGTCCAAAAGATGGTATTTTAAAATATGTTGGGGACCAAATAAACAATTTTGTCAAAGTTCAGGGGTAAAATTTTACCCCTGAGCAAATCGAAAAAACTCTTGGAAAACCGGACTGGGGACCAAACAAATTATTTTTAAAATGTTAGGTGCCGAACATACGCAGTATTGAGAGTGGGGACCAAAAGAAGGTATTCCAAAATATGTTGGGGACCAAATAAACAATTTAATCATTTTTATATTTGTAATTTCGTGATAAATATTTTTGATGACTATTTTGTAGAAGAAGAATACTTGTGATGAATATTTTTATGTTTTATTTTCATGATGTACTTTCGTGATGACTATTTTTAGAAGAAGAATATTTGTGAGCTTAAAAACACTAAATTAATGAGATGAAATAGTGGTTTGACCATAAATCTAGGTAAGGTTCCGGTACCGAAAGCTCGTCCATTTTTTGATTTCAAAGACACAATAACAAAAGACTAATTAAACCAAACCCTAGTTTTATTTCTTTCTCTTTCCAATACTTTTCTGCTTCCATCTCCTCTTCTTGATCATTCCTCGGTCATCAACCCAAACTCTTTTATCATGATAAATATGCCCTACATGAACACATAAACTCATATCCTCCTCCTCAAGTGTAATATCTTCCCCATTGTATCCATTCTCTAAGTACCGACCAACGCTAATTATATCCTCACCTTCATAGTCTTCAACAAAACCCTTTTTCCTCAACAACTATCTCCCAATGAGGGTCAATAGGGTTTTTAACATAGAATACTTGATAAGCTTGTGATGTCAATATGAACAGATCTTCTTGCCAAGCGACTCGACTATGATCCACGAGGGTGAATCCCAAATCCTCCGTACATTGTCCATTATTAGCATCAACCTGTTGGCATTTAAACACAGTAACTTTAACAGTCACATAATCAAACTCCCAAATCTCAATTATCGTACCAAAGTAACACAATTGCGAGTACATGGGATTGTCATCACTTGCACTCGTAACGTGAAGGGCCCCGGATACAAGTGTCACCCCGCTATTCTGGGCAACACCCTTTTCATCCATTGCTTTTGTACCGAAAGTAAACACATTAATGTCATAACCTCCATACGACAGTACAGTGCCCAATGGTCGATGAGCCAACTATTTCACAATACGCAGATGATCTCTGATATCTATATGACCTCGTAGCCATGAAGCAAAGGTGCTTGTGTGTTGTTGTAGAACCTGCGATTCCTTGAACTTAGAATGCATAACTCTTATCTCCTCCAGGTGGATCTCGATATACGGAGCAACATCTACATGGATCTAAATTACATAAAGTTGGGCAACACACAAATCTTCAGCACTAGGGTCCATCAGTTTTTCCTGTCTCAAACCTTTGCCAAGTACTCGCCTTTCCTGTCGAGAATTAAGAACACCAACGGAATCAACTTCCTTCAAAAAAATTCTACAAAAATCTATGACCTCTTCCTCCACATAACGTTGCACAATACTTGCATCCGGTATATACCTTTTCTTCACAAAATGTTCAAAGATTTTCATATACCTCTCAAAAGGGTACATCCACCTCAAGAATATCGGTCCGCACAACTTTATCTCAGGGACCAAATGAACTATCAAATGGAACATTGTATCAAAAAATTGGGGGGTGGGAGTACATCTTCATCGGACACAAAACCTCGACTAACATCGCTTGCAACCGGTCGAGCTTAGCAACACTAATGCTTTTCGAGAAAATTGACTTGAAAAACAAAAACTGATTAGTAATACACTCACTAACGTGAAGAGGCAATGATGACCTAATAGCAATGACATTCAATTCTTGCATCAGGTTGTGGCAATCTTGTTATTTCAAACCAACCAATTTCAACTCCTCATAGACACGCATGAACTAATGCTAGACGAATAAGCCCCCGGTACCTTTAGACTACCTAGGTCTCACAGAAAGATTTCTTCTCCGATCGAGACATCGAATAACAAGTAGGTGAAAGGTAACAATCATCACCACTCGTGACCGATCCCAAATTGCTCTTAGTTCCCATTTCAACCATTTCAAGCCGAGCTTTCAACTCATCCTTACTTTTACTCGGGGTATGCAAAAAAGTTCCAACCAAAGAGTCACACACATTCTTCTTAATGTGCATTACATCGAGATAATATCTTATGTCCAAGTGCTTCCGATAAGGAAGGTTGAAAAAAATGAAACATTTACACTTCCTCTTCCCAAAATCATTATTAATCTCTCCCACTCTTTCATAAAACTCAACCCCAATTATCGGTAATGGTTCCTCTCTGTTCTCCACCTTCCCATCGTACAACTTTTCGCCAATCGCCATGGATGACCCTCGGGAAGAAACCACATATACCCTTGATAAATGATTTTACAACCATGCTTCAATTGGAAAAAAAAAGTATTCTTTTCACAAACTGGACATGTGTAATGTCCTTTCACAGAGTACCCAGATAAATTTCCATATGCTTGAAGATCATTAATGGTGCAAAACAACAAAGAACTCAATTCAAAATAATCTTCGGCACTACCATCATACGTTCTAACACCTTTGTTGAACAACGCCATCAAATCATTGACCAAAGGGGCAAGGTGGACATCTATATCATTATCGGGTTGCTTAGGTCCAAAAATCATCAAAGATAATAAAAAATACTTCCACTTCATTGTCAACCACGAGGGGACCACCATGATGGGCCACGAGCTGTGTGTTACTTATATTGCCAAATAGATTCATTCCATCAGTAGACAGACTAAGCCTCAAATATCGGGGATCCCCACCAAACTCAGGGTACACAGTGTCAAGATTTTTCCAATGCTCACCATCCAATGTTAGCTGAAACACGTCATTCGCCGAACGGTCTCTTTCTGCATGCCATCGCAACAACTCTGCATCTTCTTTCAAAGAAAATAATTTCTTCAACCTTGGAATGATAGGGAGATACCATAACACTTTGGTTGGCGTCCTTTTTTCCGAGTTTGAAGCAACTTTCGCACCAACTACAATTTCTCCCCGCTTTAACTTATACCAAGACTCACCACAAAACCTACATTGATCTCGGTCCTCTACCTCCGAACAACGTGCTCACACCACCCCATTATTGGAAGCACGTTCAAACGCTACAACAAGAAATGAGTCTACCAAAGGGATATAATCAGGTAATTTTCTCAAATCTTTACCAATCAATTTAGTTTGATCCATCCAAAACCCTATATAATAAACTAAGATGGTCAACCACATGACCATCATACAACACAACACATTGTTTCACAAACACAAATGCAACAAAATCATAGCCATTTCAAATAACAATACACATAATTTCCTAAATGAATTCATTTATCTACTAATCACATATACTTAACACAATTGAGGAAGAATTACATACCTTTGATTATCCACAGTGCATTCTACAATAGTTTTTCAAAATCCCATAGACAAAAATTAGGTTCAAATGATAAGAGTTTTTTTAAGCCAAATGACCTAGAACACATTTAATACAGGTCCCGATGGCCAAGTTCTAATCTCGAAACCAGTATCCCTTACCACCACGCCCGAACCAATCTTATTTCGGATCGGAAATAGGACCAATTTTAACTTCCCGGACCGTAAACTTATTTAGCACTTACTCACACAAGTTAAGATGATCTTCCGAGTCCTAAACATAAATTTGCTCCCACTTTCAAATTCGAATCTATTCACTAGAAGGCGGTTTGACACAACCGTGTTTAATTGGGTCCAATTAAAGGTGGTCGTTTAGAAAAGTGCCTTCTCTTAAAAACAATCAAAGTTAATAACCGCCTTCTTACTTCATATAACCACTTTCCAAAATGTTATGGACCTGAAACTGGCAACTTTCGAGTTTGGAAGCCTTCTAGAAAGGTTGACCTCCACTTGTGCATGTTAATATCATGAATGACGATATTACAATAAAAAAATCTCCAATCTGTACATAATAGTACAAACGTTTCAATCTGGTTGACATGTAATTTAGAAAGTGTTGAAATAAATTAATTATTTCTACAGATTAGTTGAGTTGAATGTCAATGCATTTATTATAATTTTTGTTGGTTTTTTCTCCGCACATGTGTGTGATTATTTAAAAAGTAAAAGAGACAATGAGGTCTATTTATTAACTGACGTAGCAAAAAGATAATGATATGAAAATTTATTTTTTTGAAAAGAATGATATGGAATTTAATTATATGGCGGGAAGAATATCTATGGATCAACAGTTGTAAAATAAAGCTATATTTTTTTTGGATAATGTATTTTAAAGTTTTAAATAAAAATTTACGACTATAAGTGCTCTTAATACACCCAAAGACAAAAGTAGAAATTATAAAATAAGCAAGACGCAATACATAATTTACAAAACCTTCAGACTCTTTACTACTATATCTATAAATTGTTTATCAAGACATGTATAGTAGTATGCATGGATGCATGGATTGTGTGGACGAAAGGACTGCTTCAGCTTCATCAGGCCACCCTGACATATTAAACAACAATGTCAAAAATGTTAAAACTATTGGAGTACTTGTCTTATTATAAATGTACATTAAATATTATATATTGTCTATTTTTTAATTAATTAAATGACACGTGTTCAAACAAAAATGAAACTAAAGAATCACATGAGTTAAAAAATTATGAAAAATACTTTTCTTGTTTTAATACTCCATCTGTCTCAAACTAAACTGCATACAGTCAACACAGTTAAATTTTGACCACATATTTGAATACATATATAAATAATAATATTATCGTATGGATATTGTTGAATTCATCGTAGTAAGTAGTTTCCAAATATCATTTTTTTATGTGGCGTTACTATACGTAGTTAAACATATTAATAGTCAAACATATTTCTTGTTTTTGTGAATGTAGTGTGGGACGGAGGGAGTAGTGTGGTCCAATCCTCTTTTTCTTTGAATCGTATATGCAGATTATTTTAGTTTTTCATTCTTCTTAAAATGAGTCTCAATTTAAATTATTAATAATAATAAAAAGAACAACCATAATGTTTTCTTACTATACTTAATATAATTTTGTTTTGAAATTTTATTTAAAATGGAGAATAATCAATCAATTAGATCCCAATTAAATTCCTCTTTTCTTTTTTTTATTTTGGAGAGATTCGAATATAATCCATTAAACTATTTTCACAAGAATTTAATAGAAACTACATCAATAATATAATTTAACCTGTAATAAGTGAAGTGCAAAACATTTAATGTTTCCACAACATTTGGGTTTTGTAGTATAATATATATTTTTTACTTTAAATATGTAATGTTTCTAACCAAAACTCACTCAAATAGGCGTATGATTTTACCCAAATAGCTTATGACCCGAATTTGAACCAGATTTTAACTGGTTTAACTCGTGAAATTTTCATCTTTTTTGATAAAATTGCACTTAAATTTCTAATCGTTCTATAACTTACGTAAAGATCATGTTTCAAAAAACAGTCTCTTTCAATTTAATAAAAAAGTTTTTTCTTTTCAAAACAAGCCTATATTTTTACATCGAGGGAGAGGAAGAATGGCTCTCTATCTCGAAAGGTTCGAACAGCTGCCCAATATGTTAATTGATGAAAGATGCCATTAGATAAACATGAAAATAAGCCTATATTAGGTGGTGGTTTTTGTCACCCACACACACATATATACACCTCCGTCACAAGCATATTGGTCTTATTGATTTTGGATCAAAATTTTATTAAGCTTATGTAGCATATAATAATTGTGGATATATAGAGATATTTGGGAACGCAGTATGTCCACTCTTAAATTTGTTAAAATTAAAGAGAACATTGTGGGAATTTACCATCACATTCCTTGCCATTTTAGGTAGTTTTCAAAGTATGACATTGTTTATAGGACAGACGAAAATAGAAAGTAGATCAATATTTATGGGACTGAGTGAGTGTGTGTATATATATACATATATATATGAAATTTGGTTTTAGATAAATAATTAAGCAATTACTAATGTATTCCAAAATAACCTATTCAACCAAGTATGCAATATAGTAAAAACAATTGACACACGATACTTGGTTACGCACCGCTGTGAAATTCACCTTCATCTGCAGGGTCTGACTCAATTAAGAAGAAACCTACTAATCAGAAAAACAAAGTACAAAGTACATCATGTGCATTTTGCAAGCTCCCCTTACTACCCATCCGCCTTGATCAGACTCCCTCTGACCTTGAAACTCGTCAACGCTGGAGCTCTTCTTCAAAAGGAATTAAGGTATACGCTTCTGAACTAATGGACATTTTACGATATGTTAGAACATATGATCTCTACCTCTCGCAGTACTCTCGGAAAGATAGAAAACCTTGATGCAGATTTTCACTATTAGGTTCATGAGTAGAACACTCGTGATGTCCTTCAATTTATATCCCACGAGCATATTGGAATTCTCCACTGTTGTTTCCAAAATAATCCGCATTCAAAACTCTTTCCTAACCATATCACAATCCCTTGAGTTTAGGGATCTTCCTTATCTCTACAAATCCCATAAACTGGATGATATTCCATAAATCCAATTCCTTATTAATATGGATTTTTCACAAATCCGACATGCCTCAATCATACACACAATCATATATTGCGAAATATCAAATCTTCCATAAATCAATATTCACGCAATATCTTCAATTAGGTTAATACTACTCAACTCTAGCTTTCCGTATGTTCCAACATGGAATGTTTTTCTTTTTCAAATTAGTTTGCAAATGCCAATTTAATAACAAAGGAATAACATGTGACTTTACAATTTCCCCCCTTGGCATTTTGTGGACCCAATCATTTTGGAATTGTATGCACAATGAAAAACTTCAAAAATACTAAATTATTATTATATAAGAAATGCAAAATCCAACGATTGTTGGAACAAATCTAACCACATAATCCGAATTAATATTAATACCAAAAGAAAACCAGAAATCCAAATTCAGATTACATCACCAAAATTTGAATCCAATAAAAATCCAAAATATCCAAAAAAAAAACTCTCAAAATATTCTCCCCCTGGGGCCAAAAAGATGCCAAAGGCAATATACACAGATAACCAAATTAAATATTCAATAAAAATAGCTCCCCCCTGAAACATAGAACTGGCTTATGTTGGAACATAGCCATCGCAGAAACTTTAATCTTCTTCAAGAGTTGCTAATTGTTCCTCAATCTATGCCTCTAACTGTGCCTTCTCCTTCTTTAATATGCCATGGTCTGGCTCCAAACTTCTATCTCAATGGCCAAAGCTCCCATCTTAGCATTATATGCTGCAAGCTTGACCTTCTTTTCATGAATAACAGAAGTTATAACCTCAGGATTCCATGAAAAATCATGCACTATCCTTAAATCAAAAGTATTCTTATTTGGCCGAAGTGTCTCGGGTTCAACTATCATATCAAAAGACTTGGCCTTGACCCTTTCACCTCGAACCAAAGCAAAAATAAGAGAGGGGCACACCAGTGCATGCTTGGTTTAGGGGAGACGACTTGTCTCAAAATATTTTGATTTATAATAAGTGCAGATTTGCAGGCTTGTGTGCTCCGACACAGTAAATTAGCTTGACAGTCTCTATAGTTAGAGCGGTACTATTAGAGGATAGAATCCAAAAATTCACAGCTATTTGGTAGAGACAGAAAAACCGAGTAGATAAGCAAGAGGCTTTGGAATAACCTTGAGCTGGCTACTTAGTCTGACACCCACCTGATATCTCAGTCAAAATCTGGTCATCAGTGACCCCTAGCTTCTCATGAAAAATTCCCTCAAATTCAGGAGTAGCCAACCCCCAAATCCTATTAATTCTTCTGGAAGAAAAATTAATTATCTTGTCTCTTATATAGGCCTTATCACACCATATGGAGTCTTTTTTTAAGTTTCCAACCATCAAGTTAGAATAAAATTCATGAACTCCAGTTGTTTATTTTAGTCCTCATATATAGTAGCAGCTGTCTAGAGCCCTAAATATTCCAAAAAAAAAGAGAGAATCCACACTCTTTATATGCTTCTAAGTCAACTGGCCACTCGGTTATAATTCTTCTTTGAGCAGATAGCTCACACATTTCTTCACAATCAGCATTAAAAAATATGTCAGAGAGAGCATCACTTACTGAGGGTGCTGGTAGTGTAGGCTTCTTCTTGGGTATTTAAGTTTCTCTCTTGCTCCTTTTTTACGTGCAGGAAGGATTCTAGAGAACGCTTTTTTCCTCTTAGCCTTTCTTAATCTAGTCTAGATGAACTTATCCAAGACCTCATCACTGGAATATGCCAATTCCCCCCTCTATGTTGGAACGTGGTTAGTCTGCTCAGTTTCTATTGGAGTGTAATGTGTTCCAACATATTCCTGCTCAATCATGGGAGTCAACTCCCCATGTCCCCTCTACAACATTCTCCTTCATGTGACCTGCATTGTTGCCTTCTTCATCACCAAAATAATTTTCTTCAACATCCATTCCGGCACCCATGCTCAATCTCATAAACCTCCATAGCTACAACATCATCTTCTCCTGATTCCTATGTTGGAACATACCCAACACCACTATTATTCTCACTGTCTCACAGAAACATTACAGGGGATTCAAAAACCCTCAGCTTCTCATTCCTCTTTGCTATTCTATGATCAAAAGGCACCAATGAAAACAAACCAGTAGATTTTTTCACCTTCATTCCTTTAACCTTAGGATATTTTAACTCCCCAAGTTAAACAGACACTAATGGAGAATGACCTATTAATGGAGCTTATATCGGACAATAGAAGTCACTTTGAAGGTGACTTCTCTAGTAGTGACTTTGATTGAAAATCATCAAAGTCGGTTTCGAGAACCACCTTTAATTAGGGTCCAAATAAGTTCTGAATTCGGAACCTATTTTTGACCATATAAAAAAGCTGCCGGAAACCTTTTCGGCAGAGGAGCAACAACGGACAAGGTAGATGTGGAGGTTCAAAAAAATAGCACGGCCTCCATCCCAGCAGCATGACCTCCATTCCATTGGCGATCAGCAGCGCAGCCTCAAGTCCATAGGCAAGCAGAGCCATCTATAGCGATGACCAGCAGCGGTGGGAAAATGCGGAGTGGCGACCGGTGGAGGCATCTCCTGAAATCTCTAGTGGTGGAGGCGTCGATGAGGCGAGCGGCAGCAGTGGGCCTGATCTCCAGCGGCGAGTAGTGGCGGACAGTGTGTGGTGGACTTATGTTTACAGGAAGGCGAGATTGGGTGGATGAGGGCTGAGGGTGGAATGAAGGTCGGCGGTGAACTTAGGTTATAGGGAAGGGAGGCAGAGCTTTTGATGAGGGAGAGGTTTTCGAAAACCCTAGCTAATGGAGGCGCTGGAGTTGAAAAATACAACAAGGATTTCATTTATATAGTAAACAAAAATCTCAAAAAAGTTACCCAATTTAAGGCAGTTCTATCATAGAACTGCATTTTATTGATGCCAGTTAAAGGCGGTTCTTCAACAATCGCTTTTAATAAATTAAAAAGTGTCTTTAAAATTTTCAAGGTGACTTGGGAGGGAGTTCTGAACTCGGAACCCCTCTCGGATCCTCATCAAAGGCGGTTCATCAATAACTGTCTTTGAATGAGTGTCTTTAATGAATGGCTCTCCACTAGTGAGGGCTAGGGATAGATGCAGTAGAATAAACAGTGAAATAATCCTCATCATCATGCATGGTAAAAAAATCCTTTAATAATCTTAGGATTACACTTTTCTACCTTTCAAATATCATCAAAACTTCCTGTCACCAATTCCTTAACTTCGAACATGGATCCTTCTAATTTTTATTTTTTGTATTTTTCTGAAATTTATTTTAAAAAGCGAAAAGAATAAAGCTGAAAATAATCTATTGAGAATAAATACCTCAAATTCGACATACACCTAAGAGTTGTCTGATGAGTTCAAAAGTTGCAGTGTCCAAGGGTTTTGTTAAAATATCCACAAAATGTTCAGATGTTGGAACATAGGAAACAACCACTTCATTCCTCTCAACCAAATCCCAAATAAAATGATGCTTTGTTCGAGAATCATGAACTGGATTTTTTGATATATCAATTGCAATCTTATTGTCACACAACACTTTTAAAGACCCTTCTTTAATTTCATAATCATTCAGCATTTGTTTCATCCACAATAGTTGTGCGCAACAACTTCTAGGAGCAATACTCGGCTTCATAAGTTGATAAGATTATAGAATTCTATTTTTTTACTATACCAAGATATTAGATTCGTACCAATAAAGAAACATCCAACAGTGGTGCTTTTATGATCATCTGCATTACCTACTCAATTAGAATCACTATATCCAACCAGATGAATAGGGATTTTTAGAATACCAGATCCCATACTCGGAAGTTCTGCTAACATATCGAATTATCATTTTGACTGCAGTCGAGTGAGGTTTTTTAGGATCAACCTGAAATCTTGCACATACTCCTACGCTGAAACATATATCTGGCCGACTTGGTGTAAGGTATAGTAGACTCAAAATAATACTTCTGTACAATGTGTGATCAACTTCAACCCCTTTCTCATCTTTCACCAGTTTATCGGTAGCCCCTATTAGTGTTCGCACAACACTAGAACTACTCAGTCCAAACCGCTTTACTAAATTTGAAGCATACTTTGATTTATGAACATGCCATTCTTTTCTTGTTTCACATGAAGTCCTAGAAAATAGGTGAGTTCTCCAACCATACTTATCTCAAATTCAGCCTACATCAATGTTACAAAATCTTGTACCACGGATGGTGATGTATAGCCAAAAACAATATCATTAACATAGATTTGGGCAATAAAAATATTTGATGATTTGTTAAAAACAAACAAGGTGTGATATACTCACCCTCGATGATAACCTTTCAGAATAAGAAAAGTTGTGAGTCGCTTATACCATGCTCTGGGTGCTTGTTTTAATCCATAAAAGGCTTTCTTAAGACGATACACATTATATGGAAAGTTAGGATTCTCAAATCCTTTACTTTGTTCCAAATATACTTCCCCATTAACCACGCCATTTTTGGCATTCATCCGATATAGCAAAAAATTCATAGTGCAAACAATAGAAAGCAAAATGCGAATAGATTTTATCCTGGCAACTGGTGCGAATATCTCACCAAAATCAACTCCTTCGACCTGAGTATAACCCTGAGAAACCATCTGTGCTTTATTTCTTGTAATATTACCATCAACATAAAACTTGTTCTTGAAGATCCACTTCCTGCTGATAACATTTACACATTTAGGACGAGGAGTGAAAAATCATACATTATTGCGTTTATATTGCCCAGGTTCTTCTTGCATTTCCGCAATCGAGTAGAGCTTCCTTGTAATTTTTTGGTTCAATGAGAGATGAAATATTTTAGTCCGGAAAGCTCTCTGTAATTTTCCCAAGGAATTGTACGAGTTCTCTTGACACTAGGTTCAGGCTGCACTTGTGTTGGAACATAAGGTGCTGCAGTAGTGGTGAAAGTTCCAACATATTGAACGTCCTCAGGTTCAGTAGGACAATCTCAATGTTCGGATGTTCCAACATAGTCTAGCTGGTCAGATGGTCTGTTTAGTGTTGGAAAATAGTTTAAATATGGTTAATCTTCTCTTTCACATGATACCTGTTTATCATCATAATCATCCACGATATTATTTATGGATTCCATAAGTGTATTTGTACGAATATTGTACACTTGGTAAGCTTGGGTGTTAACTGAATATCAAAGAAAATTTTCAACATCACTTCGGCTGTCAAACTTTTCCAGTTGTTCTCTATCTCTAAGAATATAACACTTGTTTCCAAATACATGAAAATATGAAACATTTGTCTTTCTTCATTTCATATGACATCTTGCTCAGGAACAGTCAAAGGTACACTCGGTTTATTGTGTAGCAAGTTGTATTGATGGTTTCTGCCCACAATTAATTTCTTATGACTTCTTTTCTCAACAAGCATAACTTGACCTGTTTCCTGTAGAGTCCTGTCCTTTCTTTCCACAATGCCGTTTGATTGAGGATTAATTGATGCGGAGAATTAATGCTGAATAACGAGCTCATCGGAGAAATCACTGACCTGTCAGTTCTTGAATTCCCTGTCGTGATCCCAGCGAATTGTAATGATATTTCCAAAAAGTCTTCCTTTCTTTTTTTGTAATTTTATTACCAAACTTTTGAAAATTTTCACAGTATCATATTTTTCTTTATGAAAAGCCACCCAAGTGTATATGGAGAAATCATCACCACACAAAAGATATACTTCTTACCAATCACACTAGGTTTACTAACTGAAACCATCAAATCCATGTGTAGTAGTTCAAGTATTCTCGAGGTGGTGATATACTGAACTGACGGGTGGGGGTGGTCGAATTTTTTTACCTTGTTGACATGGTCCACGCACAATTTCCTTTTTGTTAGTGAGTGTAGGCATACCTCGTACTGTTTTCAAGTTCAAAATTTTCACCAAGGTTTTATTCCTCCATCTTGCTTAGAGCTTAGACATTTCACTTCTTGTTCCAACAAGTAACAATTGTCTGATGATCAATTCCAGAGAGTACTTTATTTTCACCATGTTTCACTGTGCATTTATCTTTATGAAACTCCAATGTCATATTGTAATCACATAGCTGACAGATACTCAATAAATTGTCCTTCAAATCTTCTACTAGAAAAACACTTGAGAAGATAGGTAATCCTTTGATCTGCAATTAACCCTTTCCAACTAATCGGCTCTTCTTTCCATCACCATATGTAACAAAGCCACCATCGTATGACTTGATATTTGTCAAATATTTTTTAGTTCTAGTCATATGTTGTGAGCATTTGCTATCATGGTACGACGAGTCTCTAGAGTGTGCAATATGATACATGTGAGCAACAAGATAAGTATTTGTGTGCTTAGGAACCCACACCCTTCTGACCATCTTTGATCTTTATTCGTCGTCCATGTTGGAACATGAAGACAATTTTCATCCATTCATGATGTCTCTGAGTAGTTTAAAGCATTGCTCTTGTATGTGACCTGATAGGTGCAGTAGTAGCAGATAACAGGTTTGCGTTGCCGTGTTTTTATCACTTTCCTCTTCAACTCTTGAACCTCGGATATGAAATCTATATTTCTGCTTGATGAAAATGAAGGGTGTAAGGGGAGAACAATTAAAACAATGTTATTTTTACCAACCATCCTTACTAAAATGGCATCATCTTGAGTCGTTTCTAAGTGAATGAAAATAAAATATGCAATTCTTATTATAATGTGCTTTGAGATAAAAATATGTAATTTACTTTGATATTTATTCTAAGCAAATATTAAAATATTTTTAATGGTTTTTTTTAACTCCAATAGCAAGTCTGAAGTATCCATACAATAGGGATTTCATTAATTTTAATGATTTTACATTTTTTAAACTCCAACAGTTTTCTCATCGCATTCCCTAAAATAAATGTTTTTGATGAAGAGAAGACTTCTTTCCCTATATTTGTAGAAAGAGAAAAGAAATACGAGGAATGAAAATTTCATGCAATTCTAATTGAATGAATTAAATCGTTACACAATATTCATATTTCTATTGGAAATTTAAGTCTCACATTTCCCCCATTCTCTAGTTCCTACTAAAGAAAAAGACTCATGAGATCGTCTTGCCGTAACATATCGTAAGATAGATTAAATAAAGTTTTAAAAATTATATAAAGTACCTTATGTCATCTCACATCTTTAGACAATTGTATTTAAACCCTCTGTGGATGAGACCATCTCACCAAAGTTTTTGCACCTACTAAAACGTACCTTCGACTTCCGATAATTTTTAAAAAAAAAACATAGAAAGTTACTGCAATCTTGATGAACCAGCTGCTGAGCATGTTCCAACACAGGCAGTTCTGCCAAAACAGTTAGCCGCTGAGCATGTTCCAACACAGGCAGTACCGCCAGACCAGTCTGCTACTGAGCATGTTGGAACACAGACAGAAGATAAATCCGAGTCTGAAGAGCAAGTTTCTGAGTATGTTGGAACACACTCCCCTACACCCAGTCCTTATGTTCCAACACAGGAGATACCTGAACCAATCTCAAGGAGAATCCGATCCATTCCAAGGGTGAATTATCGTGAACTTGCAGGTTTACAATGTTTTATCTCCCTTATTGAGCCTAAGAATCACAAGGAGGCGATACTCGATGAGTATTGGATCGCGGCAATGCAAGAAGAACTTGAACAGTTTGAACGCAATGATGTGTGGTATCTTACTCCTCGTCCAAA
>JAUOBV010085510.1:0-13307 GCA_032360425.1 Rubia occidens | reverse complement strand
GGATTATGTCAGCGCTTAATTTTGATTTCTAGAGTTATATCAGCACTTGTATTAAAATTTTGGGATTGGATCAGAAAACTTTAAACTCCTTACAAAAGTCACAACAAACAAAACATATTTATCAATTGCCGGAAAAATACCCACTTATCTCTGAGAATTAAGTCTAATTTGTATTGATTCATGAACATATACACTTATATAATAGATGAATAAGTAACTGAACAGTCTTAACCTAATTTTTTTTCCTAATCAATACCTATAACAATTTTCAATAAAAATACTACTAATCTGAACCAAAACAAGCCATTGAACTATCAACACATGATAGTGAACCCAATTAATACCAATATCTTGAACCATACAACTCAACCCATTTTTTTACTTAAACACGAACATAATCTAATATCAATCTACATCAGCGCTAAAATATCTAGGAAAACAACAAAGTTATAATCTAGTACAAACAGAAAACTAAAGAAAACTAAAACGCTCCTCGATAGACTAAACAGAGTTCTTAAAGCATAATAGTAGGAGAAAACCCTCCATAGATGGACATCATCTAAGTAGCAACACTGGCGTGATATCTTTTACTTGGATCACTGTCTCATTTTTCGACGCTTCCTCTTGAACCTACTCATGCGCTTTTTCTTCCACTTGGCCCTCATGGCGGAGAACTCACTATTTCTTCTCGATTTGCAGCGGAGATGGGTGAGGATGAGTCCAACTAAACCCACTGGTGCCACTCCTCCTCTCTCGCCACCAGTCTCGCACAGACCACGTGCAAAAATTACGGCGTGGAGGAGCTCCGCCTCCTCGACCACATGCGTCACCATGGAATCTTCTGCCGATTCTGAACCACTTGCTTCCTCCACCTCCACCCGCATTCCTCGTGTCTTTCCTGCTTTACTGTCTACAAATATCCTTCCTTTCCACTGTGCACCCTGAACTCCATCATCACCTTTACCAAGTACTACTTGTCCTCACGTACTAAGTGTGTGGGCTCCACCCCTCCAAACCCCTGCATTTCCCTCTTTGCATTTCCCCAACTTTGAAAAATTTTCCCATCTGAAGGTCAAGGATCTGGCTGGCAAGAATCCTAAGGTGCACATGATCGTCGTCAACCACGATGTCAACGTTAAGTACCGGGTGACCGACATGAAAAATGCTAGGATTCTTCTCGCGATGACGAAGCTTACTGAGGTTTCGATGATAAGGAAGTGAAGGATGGGCGGAGGAGAAAACCAAAGATAGAATGAGTTTAAAATGGAAAAAAAATTAGATGGACTTTTTATGGTTTGAATATATATTGATTGGGGAAGGGTGAATTAGGCCCTTCACATTTTACATTTTTTTATTTGGAGGGAAAATTGATCTTTTCCAACAATTCCAGTAAAGACCTACGTTGACAAACATCTTAGAGAAGTCCAAAGTCTTTTTTGGCACTTTCAAAAAATTCGCGTGGTTTTGGTACTTTCAAAAAATATAGGGTTATTTTTGCACCTAATTCTATATATTAAGTAGCAGTTTTTTCTTTCAACAATGTGGGACTCTTGATACACTCCCTCATGGTTCACATGCCAAAAAGCAAGAATGTACGTCTACTAGGTCAATCATTCCAACCTTAGCTGATATCACATTAGAGTCATTGACTTCTATCATAAAATTAATTAGCATCATGTAGAGGTGACTCATGATTTAATCCCAAGCACCATAATATATATATATATATATATATGTATATATATATATATATTTCCTTCTTGCTGTCAACCAAAGATATTGAAGTCATTTTGACTAATTATCCTAAACCCAAGTTGTCTAAAAATAACATACTAATATTATAACATGTTAATGATTTTAATTCTCTACTATATATAATCAATCATAACTTTTAAAATATATAACTTCTAAAGATATATTTAAAAGCATAAATATCTCATACTACACACACATATACATATATATCACTAAATAAAATCCAAATAAACACATAATCTGAAACAACAAAATGTTCGAATTTTTTTATACAATGATAGAGTACTTTTGATAGAATTTTACATGATGGAATTTTATACAGACAAGATGACCTCTAGCCACTTCTTTGATGTGTTACTACTTATGAGGCTGATTACCTAGTTATGGAGGTTCATGAAGGAGTATGTGAAAGCCATCAGGGGGCTCGATCGGTGGCGAGAAGGCTCATTCGAGCTGTGTATTATTGGCATATGATGTCCGATGATGCCAAGGTACATCCAGGCCTGCTATCAATGTCACAAGCATGCGCCTATCACCCGTATCCCTCAGGAAGAAATGATGAATATTCATAGTTCGTGGTCATTTGATAAGTGGGAAATTGATGTTGTGGGACGCTTTCCAGGGGCTCCAGGGAGGTTTAAATATCTTGTTGTTGCTATTGACTACTTCACAAAGTAGGTCAAAGCAGAGACATTTACGAACATGAAGAGGAAGTCAGTAATCACATTATGTTGGAAGAACATAATCTGTCACTTTGGTATTCCAAGGACTATCATAATTGATAGTGGGATGCAGTTTGCCCACAATTTTTTTAAAGGATGGTGCGAGGAGTATAAGATTTAGCAGAAGGTGAAGGCAATTTACCATCCCCAAGAAAATGGTCAAGTTGAGGTTGCTAAGCGTACCATCATTAATGAAATTTGAGCTAGACTCGTGGGGGCTAAAAGAAATTGGATACTTGAGCTACCTAGTGTTTTGTGGGCATATCGGACGGCTGAATATTCCGCTATGGGAGAAACATTGTATGGATTGGTATATGGTTATGAGGATGTGATCCCGGTAGAAGTTGAGGTACTAAGCCCGGAGGTGATAGTAGTTCCGGAAGGAGAAAATGAAGAAAACCATAGTATGGATCTTGAATTGGTGGAAGAGAAATGGAAACTGGCATCTCTACACGAGACAAAGGTAAAAGAGAAGGTTAAGATGTATTATGACCAGAGAGTTCAAACAAAATGAGAAGATTAGGCGGGAGCCTGAGGGAAAGTTAGCTGCAAATTAGGAAGGACCTTGCAGAGTTGTGGAAGTGTACCTGGGAGGTAGTTATACCCTTGAAGCTATGGATGGTGATCAGGTTTCGAGGCAATAGAATATTGTCAGCCTTGGCAGGTATGTGCCCCATTGAAGATATTCTCTTATTTGTTCGAATATTTTAGGCCTTGCACTGCATTTCTTGTCATTATTATATCATATTCGTACGTTGTGCGCTACGATTGATGGAATAAAATTCGTACACCCTGCATTGTATTTTTTGTAATTGATATCTCAGATTCGTACGCCATGCTCTATGACTGGTTGAATGAAGCTTATACGTCATACGTTGCATTTGAGCTATTATCACTTTCATATGGTATGTGAGACGCTGCCAATTATTTTAAGTGGTATGCGAGACGCTACCAATTACTTTACATGGCACACACGATGTTGCCAATTGTTTTTCATTGCAAGCGAAATGCTGGAATCTTCTACCTAGCATGCGAAACGCTGCTACTATTTTTATGGTATGCGAGATGTTGCCAATTATTTCTGTGTTGAGAGCGAGATGCTACTAAAACTTTCACATAACATAAGAATCGTGTAAAAAGTTTTAAAATTCCAATAGTCGAACTTAGCTTATGTCTTAAACAATTAAGCTGAAGTAAAAATCTTGACAGTCTTTAAGACCCGAAGAAGAAAAGAATCAGAATAAAGGAAAGTATGAATATTATAAATATCATTATATTTTTTTGAATACACAATACATTTAGAAGCCTAAAGGTTTCTAGGAACTAAGTTTCCTAACTCTTCTTCTAATTTTTCAACTTTTTCAATCTCAGTGCCTATTGCCCGCTGAAGGTCACGAGCTTGTTCTTCTTTGGGGTACTCGGAACGATCAAAATTTACTCGAGTATTAGGATGTGTTGAGCTGGGATCCACTTGGAAATCATCCCCTAAGTCACTAAATCGAGAATCATCAGCCTCACGAGCATTCTTCCCAGAAGTTTTACTTTTACTTGTTCTTTTTTAGCTTTCGTAGATTTTCGAGTACTGGCATTTTTCCGAGTCCTTGAAATACCTGCAGTAGATGCCTTTGAAATATTTTTTTGAGGAATTATTGAAGGAAACTCTTTCATCCGATATGAAATTTCCTGAAACACACATTGTTGGTAGATAGTTCCCTCTGTGAGTACCTCACGCTTAATGACCCAATGATCTGTGAGTTTAACTAAAAAAAATTGGGAATGTCGTCAATAAGCTTTGGATGGATAACACCATCAAATAATTCGTGGGCTCGAAGACTCTCAGCATAAACTTTGATGGTCGAGTTTAACTCCTTGTTTTCCTCTTAAGCTAAGAGTTCTCAACAGCTAAGGACTTACATAGCGTGGAATTTCTAGTTAGAGCCTCGGTTTTTCCAGCTAAAGCTCTCGCAATCTACTGTTCTCATGAAGAACAGTTTCATGTGTCACACCACTTCGCACACTTGAGCCTTAGACTTATAGGCTTCAGTCCGACTGATGTCAAGGCGAGCTTGGACTATTCATAGTCTTTTAGCACCTGCTAGGCATTGGGAGAGGGATCCAAATTGACACATTATTTCATGGACAATGCTATGATAAGTCCCCTTAGCAGGATCACAGTCATCAACAACTTCAAGGGGTATGACCTCATTATATTTCCTTGCCTTGAGATCCCTTAAAAGGCTCTGTATTGCAGGATGATTAGCGCTCTCCCATGACCTTCGATCCACCTTTTTTTCATAGAGTTATTTTAAAACCTTCTGCATTGAGAAGTGGAAATCCAACATCATCTGCATCATATCTCCTCCAGCATTATCTGATTCTGTTTTGGTTTTAATGAGTTCATAGCAGACGACTTGTAATTCCTTATTCAAAACATTAAGCTACGAAGACATAAAAATATCCAAATTAAAGGAAAGAAATATATCTCATTAACAATATAATATTTGAAATACAAAAGAAGACTTCTTGGTTTCTCTTTTTTCAGTAACGACAGGGGTTGCTTCACTAAAGGCCATATTCTCTCTATCTCTAACCACCCCATGCCCATCTTTCTTAGGTGAAGGCCCCTCGAAGGGAAGAGCGTGAAGACCTCCTGCAGTATAAAATCATTTCAAAGACTTCAAGAAGTCTAGAAAAGTAAAATTTAGACCCCCATCTAATATTGCTTCCCAAAGTTTTTTGTCAGGTTGTCGCTAAGATCTTCAGGCACGAGTAGCGACTTTCTCAGCAGGAAAGATAGGAATGAGTTCTGGAAAAATCTTATCATTGATTATGGAATTGCAGACAAGTTCCTTGGCCATCTCGAGAAGGTTATAAAAAAGGCCATAAAGTTCTGGTGCTTTCATTAATTTATCTTTGAAGGGCTCAAACAAGGATGCTTGAGCCTCGGGGCAGTTAATCTTCTGTAGCTCCACTTTTTCAAGAACAAGATTTTCTTTCTCTTTCTCGAGACTGGCAATGCTCTTCTTCGCCTCCTCGTGTTGTTTCCTCAAGAGGATCAGTTCAACATCCTTCTCCTAAGCCTAGAGGTCATTTTGCTCGACCTCCTCATGCAATTTCTCTTTTTAGCACCCAACAATGCCGAGAAGGAGGAAATGGAGGAGTGAGTTGACTCAAAGTGATGGGATACCTAATAAAAAAATGATAAAAGGGGAGATAAAAGATAAGACAAGCTCGAGGATGTTAACAAACCTCAGGATCTCCAGCTAAGCCTCCCAAAATTATCTTATCTAAGACAGGACCATCCGAGGGATTCGAGAGAGCTGTAGTTGAATGTGGAATAGGAATTTGAGGGGTGTGATCACTTCTTCCCTTATTATTCTCAACATTTGAGGAAGGCTCCTCCAAACCTTTCATTTTGAGCTTGTCTTCAGTGGTTTGCACGCCCTTACCCTTGGTAAGGATGTTTGGCACTAACTGGGGAGTATTACCAGAATTACCTTTGGTGCGTCAACCACCTTTCTTCAAGGCGTCACCAAGATCCCCTGCAAGTAAAAGGGTAAAGAGTTAGAAACAGAAAAATAAAAGAGGATATGCAATACAATAAGTTCTATTACAAAGACACCTTCGAGGACTTTCGAAGGGTTAAAATTTCGAGGAGAAGGAGTTCTTGAATGAGCTTCTTAGGGTTTGGTTGTAAATAATTTCTCTCTTCGATGGATGTTTTCCGCTTCTTGCCTCATTTGGAGCCACCTTCGATAGCTAGGCACTGTAACTTCTATTACCTTTTGTATTCAAGTTTCTGGTAGACGAACTTGTTATAAATCTCAGGCGACCAAATAAAGCCACCGATGGAAGGCTTATTATGAAAATTCTTATAATCGATGGGAGTGGCTAAAAGTCGGTTCTTAAAATTCTCGAGATTCGAAGGGCAAACATATTTTTCCCTTTCGAGGACTCGACCATCACATTTTGATTCCATCTGGGGATCTTATACTTTTGGGTGCAGTCGAAGCTGAACGCTCTATCTTTTTACCCAGGCAAATTGGAAGAGGTAGTGAATGCCTTCTGCTTCGTCCATCTACTAGCGAAGGTAAAAATAGAATCCCTCTTATTTTAGCTATATGGCACGCTATATAACGAGCGAAGTAACCTATACATAGGCTTAATATCGAGCTCATCACATCTTGTCATGAACATCATGATTCTATCACATTCAGGTGAACTTGTGCCGAATTAACCCTAAATTCCCTGAACAACTTCAAAAAAAGAGGGGAATGGGAAACGTAGCCCTGACGGGATGTGTTTAAGATAGATAGCCGACCAACAAGCTAGTAGGTTTGTGGGAGACTCTCCTACCTCCAACGGGAGTAAAGTAACGCCAGGAGAGATCCTCTTACCAAGAGATATTGTAGATAAAAGCTTCGAGATCAGATCTAAATCATCATAAACATCTTCGATGTCTTAAGACTTTGAGGATGTACTTTCGTCATAATGAGCCCATCTTCATTAGCAGGGGGCTCACCTTTTATCTCCATAAAATGTTCATCCTTCTCGCTTGAAGAAACCTCATCTTCTTCATCCATTAGGGCAGATTTACTACGAGGATGTCATTTTTGAATTCCTCACCTTTTGCTAGAAGGAACTCTCGAGGAGACTTCACCTTAGGTTACTGGGGTCTGAAGTTCTACACTCCCTGTTGTGGGTGACCTCCATAGAGGACCTTTCCCCAGGCCAGCTGCCCAAACAAGATGAATTGCTCCGGGAGGCATGTCAGTAATCACAAACTCATCTGGATTGTAGTTTACATGACCAATATCATCGGATTCTACCCAGGGGTTCTACCAAAATCCTCCATTTCTTATTCCACCGAATTGGGCTAGTCTATTTCCGACGATTTAAATGAACTCCGTGACTGAACTGTCTATTTTTTTGGGTGAATCTCGTCGGAGAATCCCCTCTCATTTGAAACTTTACCAGAAATAGTAGTGCTAGAAGCCATAAAGGTACAAATATAGGAGAGTAAGAGTGACAATGGAAGAGAGGGATGGAAAAGAAGAAGAAAAGTGATGAAAGTGATTGAGAGAGTCTGTACGTTGATGATTGCAGCTTCAAATAACCTGCAAAATTGAAGGGAAGTTGAGAAAAGAGGCAGTTATGAAGGTTAAAACGGCGGCTAATGATTATTTCGAAAAACTAAAAAAGTTGAAAAAGCATGAGAAATTTTGATATCTTCCATAAATAACTGTCATCCACACGCCTTTTCCAAAACCAAAAGAAACGTGTGTCCCTACAAGTCATGAAATGGTCTGGGTGAGAAAACTAAATATCACTTTGAGGTTCGAAAATAACTCATATAAAGACTTGATCTTGTGATTGAGTAACCTCGAGAGTTGTCTGTCGAACACTCTAGGATTCAAACTTTCGTGTCAATATCGCTGAAGTATTTCAACCACTCTCATACTTGGAGTACTCCAAGATCTCGAGCGCTTTCTAACCTCAAAAATATATTTAGTTTTCAGGAGGCTTTTGATGATGGTCAATTCTAATAAGCCCAAATAAATTATTGGGCCCATATTAGCCCAATAAGATCAAGAGAAACGGTTAGTGACGGCTAGTAACGTGGCCGCATTTATTGACATTTACTGTGCCATGCAGAAGTTAAGTCATACACAAATACTATCGGGATAATTTAGATATAAATACAAGGCAAGTATACGTTTTAAGATTCATTCTCTTTATACAATATTCATACGGTTGACTGATTTAAGTATCAGAGAGTTTTTTCCTGAAATTTCCCAGAACTTATTTATTTTCTGATCGTGATCAACTTAATCGGTTTCGAGACCATCAATATGTTATTCCTCACGACCATGAATGACCTCACCTTGGTTTTCTTTTTATGGGGCTTTCTAGTTTGTTACTACATGTTAAAATGGAAAGATATCTTAATCAACTCATTAATACGGTTTTAAAAAAAGCCCTTAATTATGAACATAATTTTAAGATTTAATTCGTTGCTTATTCTTAGTAACCTAGTTGATTCCAGTGTTGTTTTTTTATTATAAAGATTACACATAAATAATCACATTACATATAAACATCTTATCTTAAACTATGAGACGTCATAACTTGAATAAACGCCATTACTTAAATTTGTTCATAGGCCGAACCTCAATTTATTTGAATAATTGAGTACACACTATACAATACCAAAATACCAAATAATTTCTGGTAAGAAATTGCTTTAAAATTCACAATTCTGGCGAGATGTATAATTTGAATTTCGGATCTCTCTATAATAGAGAATGAATTAGTACCACTGAATGAAAACCCAATTCACAATTCAATTATGGTCTTGTCTGGGGATACATGACATTTTTGTCATTGTATTTTTACTTAAACCCCTTACTTATATGTTATACTTCACAATTTACATAGTATTATATTTCACATAATTTTTATGTAAATTTTTTTGACAAAATCTTGGAAAAGATTTTTTTTCACATGCCATTGGAAAGACGAAGTTTAAATAGAATAATATGAAGTTAGAGTTTACATTTAGCAGTAAATGCAAGTGAAACATTTGAGTTTTGATTAGAAATACAATTCATATACTGTACCCGGGGTACCATAAAGGTGCATAGTACATATGTAGTAATGTAGAATGTGAATTTCAATACTAATATTTGTGCATACAATATTTATATAATAATTACATAGGAAATACAATAATGCACAATTTCAATACTAATATTTGTGCATACAATATTTATATAATAATTACATAGGAAATACAATAATGCACAATTTCACATAATAGAATGCACATCCTTATAATTTAAAATGCACAAAGTATTCCCGGGGATACTGTGCTCATGGTACCCTAGAGATATGATACAGGGCGAATGGCGGTGAAAATTGAAGAAGCGATGTATCGCCGTAAAGGTTCGATACGGTTTTAAAAGTAACTTTTGTGTTCGGAGTCAGAATTAGGCGAGGTCGGATGTCTTGGAACCATCTCGAAGAGTAGATCAAAGACCTTGCTTTAGCTTTTAGCAAGAAGTTGGGGTCCGTTTCGCCATTTGAGGTCATTTAAGGGCTCAAAACGGTAATTTACTATTTTTAGTGTTTTTTGATTTCTTTTTATTTCGAAATTAATTCCAAATTTCCTTTTTTATTATTCCATGATTTCTTTTTAGTATTTAAATATCTCATGTATTATTCGGATATTTTTATCATTCATAATACTATTTTTGATATTATTTTTTCTCTGGTGGATTTCAGAACAAAAACCTAGGATTTGTGCTTGCACACCTTAATTGTTCTTCAAGATTCGTGCTTGTGGATCTCTTTGATCTTCTGACTGCATCAAGATACCATATAATTTACCTTAGAAAGATTACACATTTAGACTAAAACATATAAATTATATGTTTTACTTCAAATATGTAATGTTTCTAACCAAAACTCATATAGATGTCTGAGTTTACCCAAATAGTTTATAACCCGAATTTAACCCCGCTTATAATTATTTTAACCCACAAATTTTAACCTTTTAGTGGTAAAGTTGCACTGGAATCCAGGTCTTTCCATGGCTTATTTTCTTTCCATAGACCGTATTTCAAGAGACAAACTCATTTTCTTTTCAAACACAACATATTGTACACTTAAATTAAAATATATAATATATAATACTTAGATTAAAATACTCTACTTGTAACATTTTAATTAAAATAAATTAAAATACATATACTTGAGTCGAAGCATTTGTCTGAGTTAAAAAATATAAAGATATTTCAAAAAGATATGAAAAGACCGCATATCTCTATAGTCGCTCTTCGAAAAATTTAAACCACATACAAATTCTTCCAATCAATGACATTTGAGCACATGGACAAGGCTGATACCTCTTGTTTACACGACAATAATGGATCGCCAGGACGCATCATAAAGTTTTTTTTAAAAAAAAATTGTAACCCATAGGAATGTGGGAGAGATTTATTTGGTTCTCCAAGCCAAAATAGTAACTAATATAACTGCGATAAGTCTACAACAACCGTCAATACAAAAGCAATATGGTTGCCTAATGCATGCCAAGAGTAACTATGAAGGAAAATTTTGGTAGTGTTTCAGATATGTAAGACCTCCACCCCCTGTGTCGATGTAAACGTTCGGCCAGACTTCCAAATGTTTCCTAAATAGTTAGTAGGCAAAAGATAGAAATAGAGTTTGACAGCAATATACAAAATGTACAAAACATTAGCTTGAGTCTTCATTAATTTTGTAAATCTTCCTTTCACCCTCCGGTTGGTTTCCAAAACGAAAGCATCATGAAGCGAGCTCGATGTATTCTGGATCCATTTCCTCTCTATAGAGCTTCTCGGTGTGGTCAAAGGATGTGGAGTGGTAGTCTGCAACTCTGGCTCCCAAGCTTTCTTCTTCTACTGTAAGAGAAAAGAAAATAGAGTAGATGCCATACTAAAAATCATGAACACGGATGGATGGACATTGCATTTGATCCAAGGTAATGAGACCCCTAGTTTCCCATTCCAAGTCCTCAAAATTGAAGAGCCTTTCTTCATCCCTGTTAGCTAGGCAGATTTTAGAAAGCTTGCAGCCGGCAAGTTGGCATTTCTGTAACAAAAACTCAATACCAATTGTTTAAATTTAGGCCGAATTGAGTACACAAATTCATACAATTCCCATGGAGCAAGATTAGGATTTTGTATATAGTCCCTGGCATTGATGCAGTCCGTTTCAATCTGGAAATGATGAAGCTGTAGTTCCAAACTGAACTGCAACCCCTTTTCAATTGTTTTAAGTTCTGAGTGAAGGCTGGAATCAGCCGAGGAGTAAAATCCCTTAGCAGCAATAAAATTTCCATTTGAATCTTTAACAACTAGGCCAAGCCCACAATCTTTTGAGTTTTTTAACCATGCAGCATCAACATTGATCTTGTATCCATGTTGTGGTTTTTCCCATATATGCTTAGAAATGTTAGGCTTAGGTGGGGGTCTCAGTTTAGGTGTGAAACCTAAATTATGCCATATTCCATCCCAGGTATGGCCAGAGTAGTGTTTTTTAATTTTGAAAGAGAGGTAGATGTCCTGTTTCAAATTCCTCATCATTGTCATACAATTTGGCCTTATAGTATAAAAAATGAAGCTGTATTTTGCCTTCCAAATTTCCCAACATATGAAAGATGGAATGATGTGAACAAACTACGTCTGCAGAGGGGTAAAACCTTGGAAAGACCAGTAAACAGATAATCTATCCCAGATAGTATTAAAATTTGGTTAGGAAAACCCAACCAAGCATGCATCGGGTTCCAAATTCCACACACAAAGATGCATTTATTAAGAACATGCTCAAGAGAATATACACTAGCCTCACACATAACACATTTGGATACCACATTTATTTTTAAGAAAGATAAAATATCATCAAATGGCATAATAGCATTGGTTAATCTCCACATGAAAAAGGGGATTTTTTTTTTAGGAAGCCTGTTGTGCCATACCTTTTTGAGTGTTCTTATCTGCCCTTTCTTTTTTCTTACCAGTTGAAACGTCGATTTGAAAGTGAAGACCCCTCTCCAGTTCGGTTTCCATATCATATTATCATCTCTGAGGTGTATTTCTGCATTGCTTAGGAATTGGAAAGTTTTTACTGGAAGTACCTGCATCAAGGAGGGCAAGAAAGAGTGTTTTGCATCTATGAAATCTGCTATGGTGCAGTCCAGGGGATGTTAGGTGTATTTTATGGGATTATATCAATCAGAGGTCCATTTCTAGACCAATTTCATTGCCATAAAGAAGCTTTACCATTTCCATGAATAACCATGGAATTTGCTTGAGCCAGAGAGTCCATGCCATTTATTCTTTTGTAAATCTACAATTTCCTACTCGAATGTGGCAGTGACCAAAGAAATTGAGTCCAAGGGGCCAAGCCCTGTTGGAATTTCCACCAAAGCTTAAGTGAGAAAGCCTTTTGTATGGAATTGAAATCCCTCAGACCTAATCCATTCTCCTCTACTGGATAACATAAATGTTTCCAAGCTTTCTAGTTTCTTTTGTGGCAGTCATCCTGATTGTTCCAAAGGAAATTACACAATTTCTGTGATAATATCCTTATCACTACTTTAGGAGATGTAAGAACAGCAAGAATATGTTGAGAAATGGCAAAAAGACAAAATTTTATTAAAATTAGTCTGCCAGCTGCTGATAACCATCTGTTCTTCCAGTTTAGCAGTTTAGAATCCAAAATTTCTACCAGATTTTTATTACAGTAAATACGAAGCCTTTTGTGTCTTTATTTATGTCATAAGTCCAAATTTTGAAAAAAGAAAAGAAAAGAAGAGGACCTCGAATAAATAAATAAAATTTATTTTGTGTCCGCATTTTATATGTTAGTCTCGTTTTTTAAATGAGAGAAATAAATATTTTGTTTTTATTTCGCTGAATGTGTCCTCAAATTTCCTGCAATCCAAATAAAAGCGAAAGTGCTTTAATTATTTAAATTTTAGACTTCGTATTTACTATAATAAAAAGAAATCAAAATAAAATAAAGAAAATAAATCATTCTGAATGTGATATTACTTTTGAAAATATTATATAATTCATGAAATAAGGTTTTTTTTAAAAAAAATTGAATTGCCCAGTATTTGTTTTTTGAAAATTAGAGGAGATAAAGCAATATGTGAATGCGTCCCAATTTTATATTTTGTTTTAAATATTATAACCTTTCAAGTAATTAATATGGAAATAAATATTATCAAAGATTTATGAAATATATGTAGATATATAATGAATAGGTATATATATATTTATA
>JAUOBV010085406.1:0-13307 GCA_032360425.1 Rubia occidens | reverse complement strand
ATTAGGAGCCAAATGACTTATGGATTCGTTACCTTTACTGGGTCATTATTTTAAAGACCCAATCAATTTTGTAAACTCGGAAATTCATCGGCTCCGATGGTCATTTTGTAACAATTAGTTTTCGAAGCCCAATTATTTCCTCCAAATTAATATAATGTTGTCTTTTGAAATCACCATTTACTAAGTAAAAATAATGAAGAAAAGTTAAATTTCAAATTCTGAATTATACCAAAGTCCCACAAAAATAATTATAACAAACTCTCATAAAGTACCAAATATCTTAAATAATATTCCTATCCATAATGGAATTGTAGATTGAAAAGTTTCTTCACGAATGTTCTAAACTTCATAAAAAATTTGCTCAATGTCTTCCAATTCATTGCTGTGATTTTGGTTACCACCACCATTACTGTCCTCTTCCCCTCACCTCTTCCTTGCTCTCTGTGAATACCGACTCAAAGTTTAGTGGTTCTTCATCCTCACTTAGCTTAATTTGGATTTCTTGGGCTTCAGTGAAACACTGTTATTGTGCCTTCGCTCTAGCCAACATTTCGTGGATCACTTCTATGTCACCATGAATGCAGTACAAATAAGGTCCAATTCAGCTCTTCCAACTGCTCTGCGAACCTGTCAACATAAAAAAAATGTTATACGTAAATATTCAGCAAAAACTAAACAACTTAATTTGGACAAAAATATAAATATATTAATTTTTCTTAACTTGTGGGAGGATGGTTCCTAGGCTCTGTTAAGATCCTCTTCCCTAGCCCTTTTTGTGTTCTTCGCAGACTTTCCCGGTACCCGTTGCTCCTATCTACCGTCAGATCCAGTCGTGAACTGTATATGTTGGAGCCAAGATATATAATAGTACTCCAACTAGAGAGGGTCGTCTTTGAGCTAGAATCTGACACTCTTTATTATAGCAGTGATCAATCTACCATAGGGGAGATCCTTCTTCTTGGTACTTGTAGCCTTGAGAATTCTTATAATGAGTGCAAACCCGACTATTATCTTCACGCCTTCCACCACGTAGTAGAAAAGCATTAGGTTACCGATGGTTGGTTGACATGTGTGCCCACCCGGTGGAAACACATTCAAGCATATCCACTCATAAATAGGCGTTGCCCAATCGTAAGGATAACAATGTCAAGTTCTATGCTGGGCCTAAGTACTTCTAGTTTGATTGAAATATTTCCTAGCCATGGAAACAGGGTCTAATAGGGTTGCTTCGGTTACTGATAGGCCCTATGATGGTGAAATATTTCCAAGAAAGCATTGGGATTATATTCTATCAATTTCTTGGGGGGTGTAAGTAGATCTACGGGCACCATTGATTGTATATTTGGTAACCACACTGACCTTAGTAACATCTCTATTGTTCTGGTTTTGTCCCAAATTAGCATAAAATTGGATCATCTCATCTACATACACGTTTTCTGCCAAGCACAACAATCTATCTAGGTTTTAAAATTTAAAAGGATCTAAACAAATAACGTAGGCTAAAATATGATGTTGACGATACACGAATAACCTTGGAATTAATCACCTTAATCTTGGAGAATTCAACGTACCTCTCATCCGGTGAATGGTTGATGGCTACGGTCACTCACCACCCCGTTACTCTTCTTTATGTGCCTAGGCCTCAACATTGTGGTTGGATTATGATCTACCTCCCCAGAGGGTTGCTAACTAGGAAATCAATTAACCTGTTGAAATGGCTTCACAATGATAAAAATTTGTAATATTGCTCGCGTTCCTAATGCTAAACTACCTATTGGGTAGGGTAGACAGTTTCAAGAGCGAGGTCACCCATAAAGATGATGTGAATGATTAACTATACAAGGAAAAAATTGGGTCATCGACCCGATCACTTGTCAGGAATAGCCAATAAACAAGTTTCAGGAGGTTTTTTACCTAAGAACTTCTAGCATGCAAGAACACAAGAGAATAAAACTATATATCGCAGAAACTTGTACCATGACCGATATTATATTTTGATTTTAGATTCAATCACATCTGAGACATACATCTCTATCCTAATGCTTATGCCACATAGTGTGTTTGATAGTTAGCACTTCCCATACCTATAACAAAGGGTGCTATTGCATTCTTTCAATTTCACCTCCTCCATAATTGGGAGAGTACACCAATGGCCTTACCTACTGTGCTGACCTATTTCTCTCCCGTAGGATTACATCCTAGGGACTCCATTATGAATGCTTCTCTCTAGGCCTATAGAGACAAAATGATAGGCACTTTATCGTTGACACTAAGGTTGCAAAATACATTAACATTAATTTTCTACTATGCTATCTCTATCTGTAACCCTTTGGGCTGAATTTACAGCTAGACTTGTGTATGGTCATCGTAACGTTGACTTGGCGACCCACATGCATATGCTCATTCGGTTTCGCACATCGCTACCCATGCTACATGTGGGTTTCACTCCCCGGGGGATACAAATAAATACACCAACATGAAAATAAAGGTGTATGCCGAAATTGTATAACAATCGTGCAATTAAAAAAAATGTAAACAACAAGCGAACACAATGTTCATAAGCATAAAAAAAAGGATAGATAGATCTAGAATCTCAAAAGTAACTACCAAGTCATGAATGAAAATATAGATCCCACACTAAATGAATACTCCCTGAGCATTGAACCCAAGTATTTCATTCGATTCAATGCTCTTGGGCAAAAAAAAGAGGAAGAAAGAAAATTGAAATAAGGGTTACTTCATTTCTCTCTCTAGCAATTCTTCCAAACTTAAACCCAACTAGACATAGGCTCCTATTTATAGTAGTAGGGAATTGGACCTTTAAATGGAAAAAAGGTGACCTAAACCCTAGCAGCTGATGGTATGGCCCGTGCCATAGAACACGCCCCATGTCTTTCAACAAGAGCCTCCGATTGGGGCTCCTTCTTGGACAGTCCGAGTGCACGGCCGTGATATTTTTCCCAGGCTGCCCCCTACAACTCTTGATTGATAAATTAAATGACACAGGCTATGTGAATCTTCATGGGCCTCCGGCTAGGTGCATGATTGTCCTCTTCCAAATGGCACAGGCCGCGTCTATTCTTGCGGGTCGTCGGGTAGGAGTTGATTTCTGAGAAAACTGATGTTGAGGCATGTAAATATTCATATACCATGGGCTGGTATTCAAAATATTTCCTTCGGAATAGCACAGGCCGTGTTAGATGGAATGGCTGAACCCATAGTTAGCCGCATGGATAGTTTCATCCACACGGGTCGTGTTGCATTCGGTGGTCCATGACAAGGGCTTATGGAATGGGCCATGTTGGATGGATGCCCATTTTGGTTGGCATAGCTTCGCATAGTCTTCAATTGTTGGACTAAACTCCTTTCTTCTTTTCAGATTAATTCCATCTACTACCACATTTTGACTCATGGCCTATTATCTACTACTACCCATGGATGGCCTTTTAATATCTACTACCCTTTTGTTCATCAAAAAAAATATCTACTACCCCAATTGTTGATAACTATGTACAAAAATACATTGAACTGCGCACGAGAAACATACCACTAAGCTCACAAAAGAAGATCTTGGTGCTCGTGAGGACATAGCATCCATGCAATCCAACTAAGTCCATAAAACTACGGATATAGATAAAAAAAACCCAACAGTCGTAATCTAAAACCTATGTTATGTAATGCTAACTAAAATTAGCAATAAAAAAAACACACATGTGTCGAATGCATTGGTTAACTGATGCATTTGGGGGAAGATCATTTCCCCCATACTTAAACCATTACACGTTCCCGAGTAAACAAAAACAAGATACAATCCAAGCAAAAAGTAGCATGTGGGGATAAGTTAACCAATACATTCAACCTTATTCCTATGATACCCTAGATCCCCCAAAGAAGTAAGAATCTCACAACTCTCACTCTCACCAAGAAGCTAAAGTAACCAATCCCATGAATCAAACCGATAAAAAGACAAGGTATATTGGGTAATTGTGAAGCTAACTTACTTAGCCAAAGAAGCAGCCTATATCAATCCAGCAGATGTTCAATTTTTTTGTTTATGATTTCTCTCAATTTTTCTCATTTGGCCTAGGGGACCTTTTGGGTTTTCATCAAAACTTAACACACATGTTGAGCTCACCTCTCACATTTTCCACACCACGGCCTACCATTTTTTCCTAATTCACCCTTCTATATTTTCAACCTATCCGATTATATATTATTTTTCATTTTTTAGTGTATAAAAATTTTTCCCAAAGTTGGGCTTCATACCACCAAAGTTTTCCAAAACATCCCCAACAAAACTACAAATGGTGCTCTCGTACCAAAACAAAAAAAGCAACCAATTTTTTGAAAAACACTATGTGATGGAAAAAACAAGGAAAGGGAACATACTCATCATCACAACAAAGCAGAAACAGAAAACAAGGAACAAGGAACAAAGAGATGCAACCATGGAGGTGTTCCAACCCCTCCCTCATAATTAGTTAATTCTTTGTCCCCAATGCATGTGACTAAGGTGAAAATAGAGGTTGAAAGCATCGAAGATTCCTTAACATCGTCCACCACATCTGGTTCCATAACTCTGCTCATGCTCATCCTGCTGAAGGTGCCCACCTCCGATGCCTGCTATCCTCAACCTGTCATGGTGCTGCTAGCCCATGTTCAAAGGATCTCTCCAACACTTGCGATGCACCATTCTCATACAATGCATCTTTCCACACTAGGATAAGACATGTTAGTCATCAGAATTCTGGCCAACACATTTTAATCCTTATCCTATCAACTGTAAACTCGTAGATAGTTTATATAAGTGTGCAATCCACACCACCAACCATGTTTTAACGTCCCGAGTTCACAATTATTCGAATCCAATTATACTTGAGTAGCTCGTGTTTCAAAAAACACCATTAATCCTCCCCCATTTAAGTATTATCCTTGATCCAACAACCAAACCAAACAAGTGCCTAAGTGAAAATATCCTAAAGATTGAATTTTCACCTTAGTGAACTACACATTCCAAATATTCAAGAATCAGGGTGTCTTTAACGATTGAACCCTTTAACCCATTTGAACACTTAAAGATAATCCACACACAAGTTCAAATACAACTCAAAAGCTTAAACTTGACACTATACAAGCCATGTGTCCCTATCCATTCATGAGTGCATACAAAGCCAAGCCTAGGCTAATTGAAGCGGTTATACTTCACACTTCATATAGGTGAATCTCTTTAATCGTACACCTGCAAATGTACATTGTCAAAGGATCCATTAAGAAGTTAAAACTTCAACCTAACTTTCATGCAAGTCCAAACATATTACCTTCGGAACATGAAATCACATGTTTCAATCTAAAAAAATAGGCCGTCCACATTGAATTTTACTCCAATGTTGTATTAGAGCGAAATTGGGTATCCCATCATCAAAGATTTAATTATAAACTCATCACAATCACTGACTTGTTTACTAAGGCCCTAACTAGTCACTTCGTCAAGTATTCCGCTAAATTGTGTTGATATCTTACAAAATCAACTCAAATCACACCAAGAGTTATTAACTCACGATTCACGCTATGCCTAGCACCCAAGTATCTAAATTTTCCATTATACACTTCACTATAAGCCTTAGCCACCTACCGGCTTAGGCCATAATGGAATTTTATATACCAAATTCCGCAACAATTCTGCCTCTTTATCAGCAGTTCACATAACCATTTCGACCTCTTTACCAGCAGTTGGGGTTTATACTAATTTCTGTTTCACCTCTTCCTAAGTAAAGAATGGTTGCCTTACTTTAATACTCTCGTTTCCTTTCATTTTTTCAAGAGCTAACACATTTATATTACAAAATTCAAGAATAATGTATTCTAATTCATTTTTCAACTTTTTCAGGAACCAACACATCCATATTACAAAATTCTAGAATACCATGTTCTGAATCATAGACGGATAAATAAATTTAAAAATTTATATTCTCATCAGTTCATTTATTTGAAAATAATATTGTTGATAAATAAAGTCAATATTTGTCAGGATTTGAGTGAATATATAGAATATTCATCCTTAACACTTTCACAAAATAGGCTTCCATGTTTTTCATAAAAAATGCCATCATGGTCGTGATACTTCGGCTGGTCCGCCTTGACAGTGCCAAAATTCTTCTGCCTTCTTTATTATTATTTCTCTCAGTGTTTCTAACTGCTTTACATGTGCAATTAATTCCATGTTTCATTGCATGCGTAGTACTTATTATAAACCAAGGAAAGTTCTATGTACTGCTAAGGTTTCTTCCTCTGCTTTGACAAAAAAATTAAATAATTACGCAATTCAAAATTGACAGCCAAAAAGTATAGTTGAACTAGTAAATTCTCAAAAACTTACCGCGATTATTCTGAAAGTTAAAAAATGAGATGATTATGAAATTTGACAGGAGGATTTTGGCATGAAGCTCCACTACATCCATCCATCCATGCATGTACAATTCTTCACGAAATTAGGCCACCCGCTGCATATGTTGCACCATCGCATCCTTCTTACACATTTTCCCCCGTCACACGCACAACCACACTTATCATAAAATATGTTCATGAAATACTATTTAAAATTGTTGGAGTAAGTGGTGTAATACTGTATTCCGATGGAATGGTAAAATCACACTCGAATGATTGTGGTAAAATTTTCTTGTATATCGATGTGAGTCGCATTACATACGCTCTCCTTACATAGTAATTCGGTCCTATTACAGTCTTGGCTTACCCAAATTCCCTTCGAGGATAAAACAATCGAGAATTCCTCATATTCTAGACTTGAATCAGGAGAATACTTTGAGTAACATGTGTTTTCGATTGCTATGCATGTTAGAGAAATTCTTAGTTTTTCCCGTGTGAGTTCTGTCTTCTGTGTGTCTTTGACATGCATGCGTACACATGTATATATGGGAAATTTTTCTTGAAACGATGCAATAGTTTATCTATTTATGATAAACCAACATAGCTATCAGACTTATAAATTCTGAAATGATGCATCTTTCCACACGATACATCCTTCCACATGGTAGGCATGTTGCACCACTACATTTATTGTATCGTCTTTATTAGACAGTAAATATGTAAATATTTAGTTACCTAGAATAGCACAGTTGTAGATATGGCATGAATCTCTTGTACAATCTATTTATACTGAATAATAATGAACCACCCATTACGAGATTATGCAATCTTATATGGTATTAGAGTTACGGCAACCATAGATCGTTAAACTCTAAAATTTCCTCCTTTTTTGCTATGACAACAACACCTTTGATCCAATTAATTTGTTGTGCCACCACTGTAATTTGCTCATCCGATCGATAACAATATGTTCATCTGTTGTAATATGTTCATAGCCTTTGATCGGTAAATTTCTTTGTGCCACGACAACAAAGTTTGATCAACAAGCAACAAAGCTTCACATTATTTTTATTTTATTTGCCGCCGAGATTACTTTTTCAGTGGCTGCCAACGATGTCGAGACTGGGTCTTCTTTATCTGACAAGTAGTTCAGTGGTGACGCCATTCTTCCTTCATCACCGTAAAAATCATGTCTTCATCTTGTTTTCATTGTCTCTAATATCTAGCACAAAGTTTGAGTCTTAGATGGAATCAAGGTCACATACGCCTCTTGGGTACATTTGTTCAAGGTTCATGCCAAGGGTTACAAAATTCTTGCGCACATCGACTGTACGCCGCCTCCTGCCGAGAATGATATAGCCTTTGACACATGGTGTGAGATTGACTCCCATGTTCTTCAATAGATCTACGAAACATTGAGCGATGACCTCCTTTCTCAGGTTCTTGAGAATGAATCCACTACACAGCGTCCCTGGAGCAAGAGTTCAATTATTTGAAACTTGAAGATATACTGTATCTTGAGGCATACTGTCAGCGTTTGCGTGAACTTGCTGACCAATTGAATGATGTCGATGCTTTGTTAGCGACCAACATCTAGTGGTTAAACTTAAAAGAGGTTTTCCAAGTGAATATGATACGGTTTCCTACTACATTCACCATGATGACGTTTGAGACTGCCCGTAGCATGCTTGAATTGGACCAACATCACCGTGATGACTGAGATGAACCTGCGGCAGCCATGGTAGTGCCACCGATGGCCCTTGGTCTCCAGCCAGATACACCTCATGCACCGCTGTACACCGCCTCCTATAGCTCCAATCAACGACGACTCTACCGCGGAGGAAGCTTCGATCGCCAGCAACCCAACTCCATCGTTTTACAGTGGATGCTTCTACTACCCTGGGTGTCATAGTGGACTCCTCCACCATTGTCTTACCCCCACTAATCCGGGTTTGGTGCCCTTCTGGCAGCCCTGATATCCCGCTATGGCTTGCGGCCCATCGGTAAGAGGGTTCAACTAGTTGCTCCCGCCAGCTTTACCTCGCGGCTACGGCCAGGGCTAGGCGCATGTAGCCTACGCGAACGCTCATTAGCCGATGAACCTTGGTGAGGCGTTCCAAGCCTTGGCCATCTAGCCCAACGGTGACCCGAAGTGGTTCATTAATACTGGCACGTCATTCCACCACCTCGGATGTAGGTACTATGATTTCTCCTTTACATACGAACAATATTCATTCTATTCTTATTGTTAATGGCCATATTATTTTGGTTTATGGTTCTTGTATGTCTAAATTAACCACCCCAGGTCGTATCCTACACCATACCAACGTCCTACATACAGCTCACATTGTCAAAAACCTTATCTCTGTTTGTCAGTTTACAAAAGATAATAAAGTGACCGTTGAGTTTGACTCATTTGGTTTCTCTATGAAGGATTCTCAAAATGGGGAGACTATTTTGAGGAGCAATAGTGTAGGAGAGCTTCATCATTTTTCCCTATCAATTGTATATTTCCACTTCCATGCCTGCTCAGTCTTTTGTCACTTTTTCCCCGAACATCTGGAACTCACACCTTATCCACCCGGTACCCCCATTCTTCATCATCTTCGATCTCGGTCATGCATTTCTTTCAATAAAGAGCATAGCTCTATTTTATGTAATTCTTGTCAAATCAGTAAGCATAAATGACTTTAGTTTGTTTTATTCCACTTCCACTATTGTTGCTTCATTTGATATTATTCATAGTGATTTGTGGACATTATCTCTTTTGAGAAAATAAATTACAAATATTACTTTGTCTTCATTGATAATTTTTCTCAATATGTTTGGGTTTGTCCTCTAAATTCAAGTCTTAGGTGTTTCAAAATTTGTGCAATTTCATGCTCATGTTCAAACCCAATTTCAGCACACATTAAATCATTTCAATGCGATCTTGGTCGTGAATTTCGATAACTCCCATTTCCATAACTTTGCCGCAAAGCACGACCTAGTCTTTCGCTATTTAGACCCAAAAACTTCCTCTCAAAATGATAAAGCTGAGTGCATGATTCGTAATCTAAATGAAATCATCCTAGCTCTACAATATCATGTGTCACTTCCGCCAACCTTCTGGGTGGAAGCTCTACACACTGCTCCTCATCTCCAAAACATCATACCTATCAAAGTATTTACTTTCCGCTCTCCCGATTCCACACTATTTCTAAACGAACCTATATATGACCATCTCAGTATTTTTGGTTGTGCCTGTCACCCCAACCTTTCTGGAAAAATACCCCCACGAACTATCACCTTGCTCTTCTCGTTGTGTCTTCCTCAACTATCCAAATGAATTCCAAGGATATCATTGTCTTGATCCGTCCACTGGAAAGGTTACTGTGTCCCGTCATGTCACATTTGATGAAACGGTCTTTCCTTTCTCCGAGTTGTCTCCACATCCGGTTATCATTTTTCTCGATCCATCTTTTGACCTTGTTTCTCATGTTATCCTCGATCATGTTGCGCCATCACCCCTGTCTTCCCTACACCTTCCTCTGATCCTTGTACCGACCCCTCCGTCTCCACATATACCCATGACGCTACCATCTGTGTCACTTCTACCCATCCTACCTTCACCCGTACTGCCTACTTCACTGCTCTCAGCCCACCGTCTCCCCACACCGCCTCTCACATTACCTCACACGCGGACCCTAAACACTTAACCCACCCATCCCATTCCACCACCCCACCCCGACAAACCCACCTCATGACCACCCGAGCAATGATAGGCATTGGCACGAGCTTTATTATCAGTCGTCCCGACCACCATTTACCCCACTTCCTAAATCATCATCTCACATGGAATACTACCATGCAAGATGAATTTGGTACGTCAAAGGATAATCATATGTGGGACTTGGTACCTCACCCTGCTGATACTCATGTCATAAGTTGCATGTGGTTACATTGTCACAAGTCTCATTCTGATGACTCTCTGCAATGGTATAAATCTAATCTTGTGGTTAATGGGAAAAATCAACATGTTGGAATTGATTATGATAAAACATTTAGTCTTGTAGTTAAGCCCACAACCATTCATACTGTATTGAGCTTGGCGGTCTCTCTTTCTTAGCCGATACATCATCTAGATGTAAAGAATGCTTTTCTCCATGGCGACTTGCGTGAAAAAAATTATATGCATCAGCCGCCTGGTTTTGTTGATCCTGCAGCGTCCCAGCATGCTAGCTGTATTCAGAAGTCTTTATATGGCCTCAAGCAGGCACCTATGGCTTGGTTCAAGAGATTTTCTACATTTGTTCCATCTTACGGCTTCACGAGCAATTTTTGCGACAATTCACTATTCATCCTGAATCGTGGTGGCCACATGACTTATTTTCTCTTATATGTCTATCATATTCTCCTCACTACTTCTAGTACTACACTTCTCCGCATCTCTGAACTGTCTCGAGAATTTTCTATGTCCGACCTTGGTGCTCTTCATCATTTTCTAGGTATTTCTGTTGGTAGCTCCTTCACTGGTTTATTTTATCACATCAATAGTATGTTAGGGATATTCTCGATCAGGCTTCTATGTCATCTTACAACCCATCGGCGACGCCCATTGATACTGGTGCCAAGCTTAACACCACCATCGATCTTTTGCATGATGATTTTGATCTGTATATAAGTCTGGCTGGAGTTCTTCAGTACCTCACCATCACTCGTCTAGACATTACCTGTGTTGTACAACATGTTTGTTTATTTATGCATGCATCTCGGGAACCTCATATGCAACTGATTAAACGCATTTGAGGTATATTCAGGGTGCTATTAATTCTGGACTTCATTTGGTCAAGTCTCAGTTGCACACGATTACTGCTTATTTTGATGTGGATTGGGCTAGCTGTCCGGATGCTAGACATTCGACTTCTGGCTATTGTGTATTTCTTGGAGACAACCTAGTGTCTTAGTCTTTCAAACGTCAGGCGGCTATCTCTCATTCCATTGCAGAAGCCGAATACAGGGTTGTTACAAATGCAGTCGCAGAACGAGTTGGTTACGTAACCTTGTCTATTGCAACAACATTTTTGTTGTGTACTTGTCCAGCAATCCAGTGCAACATCAACTAACCAAGCATGTTGAGCTTGATATTCATTTTGTCCGTTAGAAGGTTCGGGTTGGTTCCGTTAGTGTGCTTCATGTTCCAGCTGAGTACCAATATGTTGATATCTTTACGAAGGAACTACTACGACATCTTTTTCTCCATTTTTTATCCAACCTGAGTGTTTGCCCTCCTGAGGGGGTGTATTAGATAGTAAATATGTAAATATTTAGTTACATAGAATAGCACAGTTGTAGATATGACATAACTCTCTTGTACAATCTATTTATACTGAATAATAACGAACCACCTATTACGGGATTACGCAATCTTACATGCTTAATCTAATATCATGTACCACCTATTCCTTTCAATCAAGAGAAGTTAGGAAATCCATACCACCACATCAGAATTATAATAAACTCTGAAATGATAAATCTTTTCACACCAGAATTGTTAGTCATAAGAATTTTAATACTTATTCTAAAATTGTAAATTCTTTGATAGTTTATACACCCGTGCACTTTACCCCACCAAACCTGTTTTAATAACATCTAAATCTCATAACTACTCGAATCCAATTATATTTAAATAGTTTGTGTTTAGTAAATCACAAACTAATTTTTGAAGAATGTGTGGAAGGATGAACAATCGATTTATGAGGCCCGTGCCTACCACTACTAGTCTACTAGTACTGGTCAACTATTATAAAAATAAAGTACTGGTCAACTTGGAATTGCATGTTGACTCGGGACATTACCTCATAATTTAGGTACTCCATATGATGTCTTGGGACTTCTGAGTGCTTGACTTGAACTCCTGTAGTTGAAGTTTAAATCAAACAACCCCTTAAAAAAAATTCTCATTATTTCTTCTAAATTCCACATAATCTTTTAACAACCAGGTCAAATATGAAACCAGCAGTTCAGCAGGAGTTTTCCCAATAGTTTTTCAAGTCTTGGATGAGGATTCTGGAGTGAAATGAGACGGAATTTTCGGCCTGCAAATCAGTTGAAACTTTCCATTTTTGTTCCTCTAGCATTAGTGTATATTCTACGTTAAAAGTTTTACCCTCTTCCTGGAAAAATAACAGAAGTACTTTTGGCTCGCTCTTTTATATAAGTTGATGTGAAAGAGAATAATTGTGAAAAAATGAAAGTTATTAAGGAATAGTAATATTGTTTGTAATTATAATTAGATTAGAATACATTTTCTAGTCTGGTATATGTTGTACTACTATATAATATACTCCAGAGCATGAATACAAACACACAATTATTACACCGTAAATATTCTTCATGGTATCAGAGCCTAAAATCCTGAAAACCTAAAGAAAATTTTCATTCTCTTCCGAGCAGCCGCCGCCGACCGTGCCACTGTCTCCAACCGAACGTCGCCGCTGCTCGCCGTTCCTTGCTTCCGCCGCTGATCTGCTGCTTTCCTTCCGCCGCCGATTCCCTTCCGACGCTGTGCCACGCGCCACCGCCGCTCGCCAGGCGCCGCTTGGTCCGTGCTCTATTCTGCCGATCTGCTACCTTCCATTGATTCGCACCTATATCTGGTCCAGGTTCAAGTTCCGATGCCGCTGAATAGGCCCGCATAAATGCTGAAGCCGAGACTGCTAAACTACATAACCTCAATGCCACTGATATGATTGCAGCTTTACTTAAACAGTTACAATTGCAATCTGGCACTAGGGGTAATGTACAGTCTGTACCTACGGGTCGTTTTATGCAAGACCCATACTTCCTCAATACGTCCGATGGCCCGGGTTTGTCAATCTGTCCCGTCAAACTTAAAGGAGATGAGAATTACCTGGAATGGTCTAATGTTATCTACGGTGCTA
>JAUOBV010085194.1:0-13308 GCA_032360425.1 Rubia occidens | reverse complement strand
TGGTTAAATAGATTATATGTCAATGATGGATAGAAAGCTTGGAAGTATAAGTCAATTGCCCCCGAGACTTCGTAATATAATCTTAATCTCGTTTTAGTTCTTGTATGCTTTAATAGTTAACTTGTCCTTGATTTGTTAACTTAGAAAACCAAAATCAAAACCCCCCATGTTCATGTGCTTATATATATGTGTGTATCTATATATCTAGCGTAATATTCTCTGTTTTATGAGCAAGCACTTGAGAATAACCCCTCTCTCTGTGGACGATCCCAACTTGCCACTAGCTACTTAGTTGTAGTTAGCATACATTTATGGCTATAAATTACATCTTTGAGAGGTATGACGACGGCCTCCCAGTACTAAACTTTGAACATTATTATGCAAAAGTAGTTTCTATTTTTGATAAATTGTCTATAGGGTGAGGGTTTATAGGGGATCCCATCCATGCTAAGTAAAGAACAATATTGAAAAAATGTGTGATTATAACAGAAGGTGATACCGGTAAAACTCACGAAAACCCAACGAAGTCTCAAACTTCTGATAAACCGGATCTGATAAAAATATCATACCCCCTGTTCACCGCTGCAATGAAGCGTATACAGGGGAACCCTCGAAGCGGTGTAGTCTGGATTATGACGCCATGTCACTAAAAGCATAAGCACGCGGGAAGGTGCACGATCGATGACGAAGAACCTTAAAGCATGCTTGTACCACATGCCCGTCCACAAAAGTGCAATGTTAATATTTATGGTCACAGAGACTAATTGTTACATTTTCACTAAAGTATTTACATTATGAATTGAATACCACCATATGAAATGGTTTTTGTTTAATTCACATGTTTGTGCTCCTATCAATAACATTAGCATGCATAAACATGCTCAATCAATGAATAAGAATTAATGAATTATGTTTACGTATCAAATACACTCATAAAAAATTGGCCTAATTTAGATAGATGGAGTTCTGAATTAGTATATGCACTAAATTTACAAAAAAAGACTATGGATTAAAAGATATTTATGCATGGGCTCGCCTCAACATGCACATAATATGCGTACACATAAGAACATGCAAGATTTTCTGAACAATTTAATCATATATTTATTAAACGAGTTTATTTTCCTACTTAACATTATATTTTTAAAAATAACCATAAATAACACCTTTTGAATTCAGATATTTAATAAAGGGTTTGATTGAACTTATGAAGGTTTGATTAATTCTCTCCACAACATATCATATATATATGTGTGTATTTATTCTACATATAATTTCTTATGTAAGTGTCTGTCATTTACTACACTTTGAAACATTATTGTGCACAAATAGTTTTTTTTAGTAAAAAAATAGTCCTTAGAACAAGGATTTATAGGATTCCCATCCATGCTCTATTAAGAACAATAATGCAAATGTGCCATTACAACTGAAAATTATACCAGTAAAAATCATGAAAAACAAACAAACACAAACTTTGGACAAAACAGATCTAATAAAAAAATATACTTTGTGGTCGCTGTTGCAATTAAGGGTGTACCGGTGGAAATGACGGATTTGTGCCATTTAAAAACTCAGAGGATCCCTCAAATATGGTTCTCTAGATAACATCGTCGTGCCACTAAAAGCATTAACACGTGGAAATGTGCACAATCAATGACGAAGAATCACTTTAAGGTACGCTTGTTCCACATGCTTGTCCACAAAATTGCAATTTTTGTATTTATAGTCATGAATACTAATGGTTACTTTTCCCTAAAGTATTATACATTATGAAATGAATAACACTATATAAAATGGTTTTGGTTTAATTCACACGTGTGTGTTCGTATCAATAGCATTAGCATTCACGGACATGCATGCTCGATGAACAAGAATTAATAAAGGTTGCATTTAGGAATGTAACATACTACCCAAAGTTTGACTTAATTTAGATAGATGAAATTCCAAATTAATAGATGCACTAAATTTACAAAAAGGCAATGGATTAAAAAGATATTTATGTACAGGCTCACATAATGTGCATACACGCAAGAACATGCACAATTTTGTAAACAATATATATATATATATATATTAAATGAGTTTATTTTTCTACTTGACGTTATAATTTTAAAAAGAATAAAGCATATTCATGCTCCTCAGTTTCTTATTTAGTGCACATATACCCCTCAAATTTTCGAAAGTGCATAATACCCTAGTTTCCTTGTTTGTGCACATATAACCCTCACTTTTCCAAATGCCAATCTCCGCCTATAGTGGTATGTGTGCACTTTCAAAAATTGGGAGAGTTATATGTGCACTATTCAAAAACTGGGAGGGCTACATGTGCACTTTTGAAAAATTGGGAGGTATCTATGCAGTAAACAAAGAACTTGGGGCATAAATGCATTTTTAATTTTTAAAAATAACCATAAATGACACTTTTTAAATTCAAATATTAAATAAACGTTTGATTGAACATGTGAAGGTTTTATTAATTCTCTCAACAATTTATCCAAGGAATAAATATATAATTTTCGTGTCGTGATGTTCAAACAACCGAATCACCCTTCCAGCCTACAACCCACACGGTTTCTGCACGGGTAGTGATTTTCAGACAGGCGAATCACCCTTCCTGTCGGTGGCCGCATGGATTTGCATGGTCACGCTACTCAGAAGGGTAGGAAACCGCATCCAGTATGTGACTCGTGCGCTCTTTCACGGGCCATGGGCTATATTGCATGGCCCATGCTGCTGCTCAGCCTAGGGATTCAATAGTTTTTGGGCTTTTTAATGCCCATTTTCTACCTACTATATGAAGAGCTTATGTCTACTATGGTTTAAGAAGTTCGAAAGAGAATTTCATTAGTTGTAATTTCTATTCTCCTAGTTTCAAAGAGTAGGTACAGAGAGAAAGAGATCAACCATTCTCTCTTCTTTTAAGCTTCCTAGTTTGGCCCAAGGGTATTGAATCCAATGGTAAAATTGGGTACAATACTTATGGAGTATTTTATTTGCTTGGGGATGTAATTTTTATAAATAATTTGGAAGTTATTTTGTTAGATTCTAGATTTCCATATCCTTTTATGCTTATGAATATCATGTTCGATTTAATCTTTATGAAATACATGTTAGATATCCTATGTTTTCATACTCCTTAGTTGTATGTTTCATGTATGATGATAGGCTTGTTTATTCCCTTGGGATTATATGCTAGGGTATTTGTGGGAAGGAGCTCACTAGTGCAGAATCTTTGATTAAGGACAAATATTAAAGGCGCCTGAGGGGTTTCAAAATCAGAACACCTGTAATTCTCCCCCTTTGTGTAAATGAAGGAGGTTTATATTTTATGAAAGGCAGTTCAAGAAAACTGCATTTGATGAATAAATATCAAAGGCAATTATTTATATAATCGCCTTTAATTTGTCAACTTCAAAGTGGGTTCTGTCGGAATAGAGTGGCCTCGGGAAAGGTAAATAGCCGAACACTCTTCTGAGAGAGGAACTCAAATTGTATCATAGTTCCGTAGTCAGGTCTACATTTTGAGATAGTTCCTCAATCGGAACATTGATCGATCATCTCGTGTGCTTGTTAGTTTCTATATAGATTTTGGAACCCCAAACAACAGTAAAAAATAAATGCAGTGGTCCAGATGCCCTCATGTGTTTTTTTTATGTTCCATTGATTGGATAAATGAAATATTGATTAAATTTGTGATGTGTGGTGTAAGGTTTGTATATTTGTAATGAATGAAATTTATTTTGGTGTGATGTGGTGATCTCTTGTGTGTTAGTTAATGAGTTGAAAATTATTATTTTCTATTGGTAGTTCGTTGCGGATCGAATTGAACTAATTGGTAGAGATGTTTGAAAATCTCCGGAATATCTCCTGATACATCCATACTATATGATGATTTTGGGATCTTTTGTACTTATTTTGGTATTGTTTTGTAGTTTGGATACTCCATTTTATCTTGAAATTCTATTACTAGAGTTAAGAATGACTCTAGCACTCTTATCACTTTTAATACTGATTTTGTGGGACGAGGTAATGGTTTGAAGATTTGAAGACCATGAAGACTACATTTTGAAGACAATGAAGACCTGAAGAAAGGAAGAGGAAACAACTGCATTTACACAAAAAGAAGACAACATCTGAGGGAAACTTACTCTGCCCGTCGCGAGCATGTGTTGTAACTCATGAAGGGTCACTGCCCAGATCTGTTTTTTGGACTTTTTGTACTATAATACTCTCTTATCTCCTCCCCTTTCCAGCAACTTATCTCTCCCGATTTCGAAGTCATAAACCCTAGTTTTCTTCCAGTTTTATCTTCCTTTCATCTTGATTTTATGTTTGAATTTCTATTGTTGTTTTGTATGGATTCTAGTAGCTAAACTTAGTCTTGGGACCAATTGATTAAGGCTACCAAGCCCATGTCTTGAAAACTTTGTATGAACCTATTTAATGCTTTCCTATTGTGTATTTATCGTGCTTGAATTTGGTTGTTGAATACACTAATAGTGTTGGAGGTTTGAGTATGTAAAATGCTTGTATGATTACTTGTTAGGGTTTGGAGAAAATAGCTAATTCTCCTTTCTTTTGATATGAAATCCAAAGGAATGAATTAGAGCTTCTAATATGGTTGATGATTTGATGAATGCTAGATAAATGTGATAATGTCAAATTATTTATCATGTTTATTTTGGGTAGAAAATAGGAGAAGTTTATGAACTTTGAACATTCTTGACTAATATTGTGTAAATGAATGAATTGGTTCAATGCTTAGACAAGGTGTAGTGTTTACAAGTGTTACCAAGCTTTTTGATTCTTTGTACTTAATGTCATTAATGGGACACTTTTAGGCGTTGATCGACTAAAGGAGTCACTAGTGAGGTTTAGCAAGAGATGTCGAATTCACTATTGTAAACCACTATCAAAGAAGGATAGAAGATTTATCTTCACAACAAGTAGTAAAAGTATTGAATAGGTTATATGTTCTATGATTGATAGGAGGTTTGGAAGTAGATATAAATTGCGTCCAAGGTCCCGTAACTTGTGTTAAACTCTTATTATTAGTTGTTGCATATTTAGTAGATTCATATTGCTTACAAGTTACCTTGTCTTTAAATTGATAATTTAGAAAAACCAACCCAAAACCCCCCTTCTTTATAAGCTTTTATATATATGCATGTCTTTATATCTAGTGTTGTATTCATTGTTATACATGAAAAACCTTAGGAAAATTCCTCTTATTTGTGGACGATCCCTATTTCCCATTATCTACTTAATTGTATTTATGAAGCATTTAGGGCTTATAAATTGTAACTTTAAGACGTACGGCGATGACTTTCCGAAGAAGGAGAAAGGCAAGATATCATTTGGGAGCATGTTCACCCTACTTGTGGAGCAGTTGTGCATCGCCAGACCTGACAGCCTTAAGTGACTTGTTCGAGGGGAGTCTTATTGCATCCCGTTGACCAGGATGGTCAACTTTCACTTAATCAAGACCACGATGGATCCATGGGCTTTCCATTGGTTATACCGGGCTGGAGGTGTCAATTTCATGAAGCTTCCATAGCCCTAGTGTACGAAGCTGGAGTTAGACACCCCGGTGATGGATTTGGCGATCGAGCCAAATCGGGAGTGCAGGCGAGGATTTTTGTAGAAGCTTAGCAACCTCCCGGTCCAGTCCGATGAGGGTGCTCTACCCTATACTATGGATCTTCCATAGGATGCACCCCATTTTCCACATCATTCTCCATATCACCAGCAACCCGATCCTATGCAAGATGATCACAACAGCCGCAGCAAGCCTCAGCAGCCGCAGCCAGTATCATCAGCCGCCAACTGAGTTCTTTTACCGACTACAATACATGATCTACAAACACAACCTATACCTGTCACGGAACTTGTTGGATATGAATGACGAGATTGATCAACTCGCATCCAGAATGTGATATATGCATGCCCGTGCTGGTGGCACCACATTACCAGGTCCCGGAGAGACGACAGAGTAATAAGGAGCGGATAGCATTATATCAGGAGCACTACGGACGTGGTGGCTCATCCTCACAGCAGTGATTGTGAGCACTTTTCTTTCGCATCCTCCCTTACTCCATTATGTATTTTGTTTAGCCCGATTTTGTATACATTGAGGAAAATGTAGTATTCCAGTGTGGGGAGGGGATGTCATTAACTATTTCTTTTCAGGATGTGATATTTTGGATGTAGACTTGGATATTTTTCCTTGCTTTTCGAATGCTATATTTTGATGTATTCGGATATTTTTGTAGTTTTGAGCTTTTTGGGAATTTATGATTGGAAAAACACAGAAAAATGAAAAAAATATATAAATTTGAAAATTTTGAAAAAATAGAAAAGGAAAAAATAAAAATAAAACCCACTTAGATGAAAACCTGAGAGGGCAATTTAGGCAACATTAGGGGTCCGTATAGGCCAATAACCCAAAAAGTGGCCTAGGTAAAAATGAATTGGTGCCAAAAGAAACATGATGTGTGGCTAGGATGAAAACTGGAAAGGGCTCTTAAGCAAAATGAGAGAAAGAGAGAAAAAGAAAAAAATTGTTAAAGATCTACTCATTTTCCGGCATTGGAGTCATACGGTTGCGGTTGATAGATGGATGATCGGGTAGCCTAACATCATGAAATTTCTTGGGATTGGATAATTTAGCGGGAAAACAAAGCAAGGTATGAAATTCTTAATTCTTGATATGCTTCATTTTTAGGTTGATATATTGGTACAAAATAAAGTTTGTACTTGAACAATTGATACAGTTTTAACCTCTCTTTATACCATTGGTTTTTGGGATTAGCAAGTTGGGAAATGCGTGTATGAAAATTAGGGGATTAATAAGTACTATATTCGCGTAGATTTAGGAATAAGGGTAGTGTCTGCCAGAAATTTTTGGCTATTGTGATACTGAGAGTTTTGTGAGGCTTTCATTTAGGGGAATATTAGATTTAGGATGGGGACAATTGAACTTCTTTGTGTTCTTGAATCTATTCTTACTCGAGGATGAGTAAGGTTCAAGTGTGGGGAGGTTTGATACGTCCATATTATATGATTATTTTGGGATCTTTTGTAATTAATTTGGTATGCTTTTGTGCTTTGGACAATCCATTTTACCGTGAAATTATATTATTAGAGTTAAGAGCAACTTTAGCGCTCTTATAAATTTTAATACGGATTTTGTGAGACGAGGTAATAGTTTGAAGATTTGAAGACCATGAAGACTACATTTTGAAGACAATGAAGACCTTGGAGACATGAAGAAAGGAAGAGGAGACAACTACACTTAGACAAAAAGAAGACAATATGTGAGGGCAACGTACTCTGCTCGTAGCGACTCGTAATGCATGTGTCACATCTTGCGACGGGTCACTGCTGTGCTCTGCTTTTAGGAATTTTTGGACTATAAATATTGTTTTATCTCCTCCTTTTTCCAACATCTTTTCCCTCCCAATTTCTGAGCCATAAACCCTAGTTTTCTGTCATTTTCATCTTGCTTTCATCTTGATTTTATATTTGAATTGCTATTTTTGTTTAGTATGGATTCTAGTAGCTAAACTTAGTCTCGGGACCAATTCATTAAGGCTTCCAAGCCCATGTCTTGAGAACTTTGTATGAAGCAATTTAATGCTTTGCTATTGTGTATTGATTGTGCTTGAATTTGGTTGTTGAATACATTAATGGTGTTGGATGTTTGAGTATGTAAAATGCTTGTATGATTACTTGTTAGGGTTTGGAGAAAATAGCTAATTCTCCTTTCTTTTATAGGAAATCCAAAGGCATGAATTAGAGCTTCTAATATGGTTGATGTTGTGATGAATGCTAGATAAATGTGATAATTTTGAATTCTTTATCATGTTTGTTTTGGGTAGCAAATAGGAGAATTTTATGAACGTTGAATGTTCTTGACTAATCTTGTGTAAATGCTTGAATTGATTCAATGCTTAGACACGGTGTAGTGTTTATAAGTGTTACCAAACTTGTTGATTATTTGTACTTAATGCCATTAATGTGATACTTCTAGGCATTGACCGACTAAAGGAGTCATCAGTGAGGTTTAGCAAGAGATGTCGAATTCACTCTTGTAAACTACTATCAAAGAAGGATAGAAGATTTATCTTCACAACAAGTAGAAAAAGTATTGAATTGGTTGTAAGTTCTATGATAGATAAGAGGTTTGGAAGTAGAAATCAATTGCGCCCAAGTTCCCGTAACTTGTGTTTAAACTCTTCTTATTAGTTGTAGCATATTTAGTAGATATACATTGCTTACTAGTTAACTTGTCTTCAAATTGATAACTTAGAAAAACTAACCCAAAACCCCCCTCTTTACAAGATTTTATACATATGCAAGTCTTTATATCTACTGTAGTATTCACCGTAATACGTGAAAACCCTTATGAAAATCCCTCTTCTTTGTGGAGGACCCCAATTTTCCATTATCTACTTAATTGTATTTAGGAAGCATTTAGAGCTTATAAATTGTAACTTTGTGAGGTACGTCGATGACCTCCCATCTCCCCTTGATTGAATCCTTTATTTCTATAGCATTTAAACATGCCTCAAAAACTAGCATTGTAAGGGAACGTTGCCCGTGAAAGGATTGTAAGAATTAATGACATATATTTGGGTAGGAAGAATATGCGTGGGCATCTAATCATGAGAGGTTTTCAAACAAGCTATATTAGTTGGGTATGGCACGGTGAGGTTGGTGACCTTGATGTTCATACAAATGAAGTAGATGATGTGGGGGATGAATTAGATGAAATGGTGGAGGATGTTGCAAGAGAATTCCATGGTAAACCTGAGGCTCTAGAAGCGTTGCATAATCACAAGAAGACGGTATTTTTTTATTGAGCTAAATATTCTGTATTGATAAAGGCATGATGGAGACTCTTGAATTATTAACGGAATTGCTGCCCGAGGGTAATTTATTGCCTGAGTGATTATATGCCTCAAAAAGTATTCTTTGTCCTATGGTATTGGAATTTTAAAATATTCATGCATGTCCGAATGATTGTATGTTGTACAGGGGGGGAGGAAGATGAAGCCCTTGATCGATGTTGTGTATGTGTTGAGTCACTGTACATGATGAAGAGTGGTCATGTTGAGGATGTAGTTAATTTTTTAAAAAAAACTTCGGCTAAAGTTTTATGGTATCTCCTCACCATTCCCTTGTTAAAGAAGTTGTTTGCTTCTATGGAAGATGCGAAGCTTTTGCATTGGAAATTCAAAAGAGTTCGACTAGTGGATGATTTTATTAGACATACATCGAATGGGGAGCGGTAGAAGAAATTGGATGCTATGTACCCTGATTTTGGTTCTAAGCCTCAGCATTTGGGATTAGGTCTTTCAACGGATAGGATGAATCCTTTCGGGAATACGAGAAGTGCACAAAGTTTGTGGCCGGTTATGCAAGCCATCTACAATCTACCATCGTGCTAATGATGAAACGAAAGTATGTGTTGTTATCTATGATGATTTCAGGGCCAAAGTAGCCTAGCAGTGACATAGACGTTTACCTTGCTCCCCTGGTTGATGATTTTTTTACCTAGTTCGAAGATGGTGTTCACACATTCGATGGTAGCACTAAAGAAAATTTCACATTGAGGGCCTTAATGTTTTGTACCATAAATGAAATAGCCCTCAAAGTGGCTATTCGTATGGCTATTCATAGAGTGGCTATTCGTATGGTAATTTATGTGGGTACTCTATGAGTAGCCACTTTGTGTGTCCCATTTGTGAGAGGGAAACATCATTTTCTCAATTGAAACATGGTTGCAAGACTGTTTACCAGGGTCACGGGCATTTTCTCCCAGAGTGACATCCTTGGCATTCAGCAAAGAATTGGTTCAATTGGGAAGTTAAGAGAAGAGGTCCTCCATTTCCTTTATCCCGTGTACAGGTGCACAAAAAAATTTAGGGAATTACCAAGCGATTTCGAGAAGGGAAAGCAAAAAAATTTAGTAGAAGGGAGTTGGAAGAAATTCTCCATATTTTTTTAGGGTCCCTTACTGGAAACATCTGGACATCAGGCATTGTCTTGATTTCATACACATTGAGAAGAACGTGTCTGATTCTTTAGTAAGGACACTATTGAATACCCCTGGGAAAACAAAGGATGGATTGAAGCCTCACCTAGACCTTTTTCAAATGGAGATTAAGAATAATTCAGGACCGGTTAAAAGTGGTGATGATTATTATCTCCCTCTTGCATGTTATTTAACGTCTGATTCAGAGAAGAAATTGTACAATGAGATATTCAGGAGTATGAAGGTTCCAGGGGCATATTCATCCAACATTGGTTCATGTGTCTCACTAACCAAGTTGAAGTTACAAGGATTAAACAAACAAATCTCAAACTTCCAACAAACTGGACTTGATAAAAAAATCTACCCCTTGTTCACTGCTGCAATGAAGGTTATACTGGTGGAAGCGGTGGTGTTGCACTGTAAGAATCCTCGAAGAAGGTTGTCTAGATCATGGTGCCATGCAACAAAAAGCATAAGCACGCGGGAACATGCATGATCAATGGCGAAGAATCCCTTTAAGGTATGCTTGTACCACATGCCCGTCCACAAAAGTGCAATTTTAATATTTATGGTCACGAAGACTAATTGTTACATTTTCACTAAGGTATTATTTATTATGAATTGAACAACACCATTAAAAATGGTTTTTGTTTCATTCACATGTTTGTGTTCATATCAATAACATTAGCATGCACAGACATGCTCGATCGATGAAAAAGAATTAATGAAGGCTGTGTTTATGTATGAAATACACTCATCAATGATTGACCTAATTTAGATATATGGAGTTCCAAGTTAATATATGCACTAAATTTACAAAAAGACTATCGATTGGAAATATATTTATTCACGGGGTTGCACATACATGCACATAATATGCATCAACAGAAGAACATGCACGATTTTCTAAACAACTTAAACATATATTTATTAAAAGAGTTTATTTTCCTACTTAACATTGTATTCTTTTTAAAAAATAACTATAAATAACACTTTTTGAATTTGGATATTTAATTAAAAAAAAGGTTTGATTTATTCTCTCCACTACTTATCCTAAGAAAATATATTTGTGTATATATATGTACATACATACATACATATATATATATATATATTCTTGTGTAATTGGTCTATCATCGTGTTATTAAAAAAAGCTAGAGGAACCCTCAAATAAGTTTGTTTGGATTCTAGTGGCGTACAACTAAAAGAATAAGCAGAGGTCACACCTTGACCTAACTGCATTGGTGGTGGAGGAATGTCACTCATGGTGAATATTTAATTAAAAGTAAAAGTCAATTTGGAAGTTTAGTTAAGAAGTCCAAGGGTAAATTGCATAGCTTCATAGCTAACATAACCCGATTAAAGTAGGATTTTTTTGGAACGGGGCACGTAACCCTTATGAGGGATGATTGGGTTAAAAATGGAAGATTAAGAAAGTTAAGGGGTAACCAAAGTCGTTTGTTCTAATATTCAAGGTCACGAAGACTAATTTTTATATATTCACTAAAGTATTATATATTATGAAATGAATAACACCAGATAAAATGGTTTGGGTTTAAGTCACACATGCGTGTTCATAACAACAGCATTAGCATGCACGGATATTCATGCTCGATGAACAAGAATTGATGAAGGTTGTTGGGAGATCATAGTCCTACCTCTCAAAGATACTATTTTAAGCCCTAAAGTGCTCTTAACTACAACTAAGTATATAATGACAAGTCGGGGTCGTCCACAGAGACAAGAATATTCCTAATTGTTTGTTCATATAATGGTAAATACTACGCTAAACATAGATATATGCATATATATAAGCACAAAAAAAATGGGGGTTTTGGATTGGCTTTCTAAGTTACACTATCAAATCATACAACTCTACTAATTAAGCTACAATCACTAAAACAAAGTTAAACACGAATTACGGGATCTTGGGGTAAATTGACTTCTACTTCCAAACCTTCTATCTATCATTGAACATATAATCTATTTAATACTTTTACTACTTGTTGTGAATATAAATCTTCTATCCTTCTTTGATGGTAGTTTACAAGAGTGAATTCGACATCTCTCGCTAAACCTCGCTAATTTACCCCTTTCGTCATCCAACGCTTAAAGGTATCCTATTAATGGCATTAAGTACGAAGAATCAACAAGCATTGTAACACTTATAAACACTAAACCATGTCTAAGCATTGAAACAATTCATGCATTTATACAGGATTAGTCAAGAACGTTCGACGGTCATAAACTTCCCTCATTTGCTACACAAAACAAACATGATGAAGAATTTGACATTATCACATTTATAAAGAAATTATCAAATCAACAACAACAACATTAGAAGCTCCAAATCATGCTTTTGGATTTCACATCAAAAGAAGGGAGAATTAGCTAATTTCTCCAAGCCCTAACACATAATCATACAAGCAATTCATATATTCAAAGCTCCTATATCATTAATGGATTCGACAACCCAATTCAAGAACAATAAATACAAAATAGCAAAGCATTAAATAGATTACATATAGGTCTCAAGACATGGGTTTGGAAGCCATAATCAATTGCTCCCAAGGATATTTTTAGCTACAAGAACCCATACTAATTAAAAAATATCAATTCAAACCTAAATTCAAGAAGAAACTAAGATGGAAAAGATGGAAAAACTAGGGTTTTGAGGTCTAGAATCGGGAGAGAAAGGTTGTGGAAGAAAGAGAAAACTATCAGTATTTATAGTACAAAAAGTCCAAAAAGTAAGTCTGAGCCACGGATTGTCTTGACACGCGACACATTTATCGCGACTGGCAGAGTAATATTGCAATCGCGACAAATTCATCGCGACTCGCGACTGTCAGAGTACTCTGCTCTCAAATACTGTATTCTTCTCTTGGTCTTAGTGTAGTCATCTCCTCTTCCTTTCTTCGAGTATTCAAAGTCTTCATTGTCTTCAAAATAGAGTCTTCAATGTCTTGAAATCTTCAACAATTACCTCGTCTCGCGAAATCCTTGTTACAAGTGACAAAAGCAATAAAGTCGCTCTTAACTCTAGTAATAGAATTTCAAGGTAAAATACTAGTAATAGAATGTCAAGGTAAAATAGAGTATCCAAAGCATAAAAGTCTACCAAAATGAGTACAAAAGATCCTAAAATAACTTATAAAATGGACACACCAAATATCCCCACACTTTCACCTAACTCGTCCTCGAGTAAGAAAAATTCAAGCATAAGAAAAATCTCACATGTCCATATCCTAATACTAATACTCCCCCAG
>JAUOBV010085085.1:0-13309 GCA_032360425.1 Rubia occidens | reverse complement strand
ATGTTGGTGCTGAATAATACTGAGATGAAATAGGGTTAGGGGGCATTTTAGCTTAAAATTTTAGCTCAAATTTTTGGTTCCCGCTGAAAATTTCAAGTTGACCAACAATGGTCGCAGGTCGGTTTCGGGTTCGTTCTAGTCAATACTCTTGCGACGTCGCACACATGGGCCATAGACTAATTTTTGAAAAGTGTCGTAAAATACTCTGTGTTAAGATTGTGGCCCCCTTTCAATGACCCATTCATAAAAAACCAAGAATATCTAATATTGTGTGATTCTATGTGGTGGAAATTATCGTTTCCATAACGCTTATTGTAAGAGTATTACTGGAATACTAATAAAAATGAGTGATGATCCCAGTTCAATCCCACTTAGACAGTATGCATAATCTCTATGTCACACATTTGTACTTATGTTCGGCTGCAGTGTTCTGAAGCGTAGGGAACATTCCAGAATGGTTTGGGTCATAGTGTAATTTTTGTATAGTTTCGTCATATACTGTCAGTGAATAATTTGGGACCCTTCCATTGACCCGTTCATACCCAAATCGGAAAATCGTGGTCTTGACAATGTGAATTAGATAAAGATATCTCCAATTTTGCATTTTGACTTCTCCCACTTTCTTGGAGGGACCTAAGTGCAAAGAATAAAAAGTTCACCGGTAGTCCTAAAATCGATTCCAATTGTCCCAAAGGAACCTTTGTCATCCCCAGTTGAACTTATAATCCCCGAAAGTGATAAAGAAACTGCATGATTCCACAGAGACTTCAACAATATCTTCCGATCAACCCTTGCAAAATTATAAGTAATCATCTACAATTTACCCTAGACCACGTACTATCGCTTTTAAAAAATTGTTGGATGGAATTTTGTTATCTTTTTAATTCATAAAAAACCAAGAATATGTAATTCGATGTGGTGGAAATTATCGTTCTAATAACGATCATCGTAAGGGTACTAATGGAATACTAATGAAAATGAGGGAAAGCATAATCTCCATATCAAACATATTTTTCTTATGTTCGGTTACAGAGTTCTGAAGCTTAGGGAATACGCAAGGAATTTTGGGCCATAGTATATTTTTTTAAAAGTGTTTTCGAATACTTCCAGTGAAGATTTCGGGCCCTTACATTGACCCATTGATGCTTAAGTCGGAATAACAGGATCGTGACGATGTGAATTAGATGAGAATATCTCCAATTTTTCATTTTGACCTCTGTCACTTTCTTGGAGGGATCTAAGTGTAAAACTAAAAGTTCAGCAATTGCGCCAAAATCGAATCCGATCTAACCAGACGTAATAAAGTTCATGGGCATTCATAAATTTCAAGTATTTTTTAATATACTATTAACTGTTATTAATGTCAATTATGTTCGTTTTGGTCAAATGCGGGCCCAATTTCTATGCTAGTGGGCTAAAATTGTGAGGCCCACTTCAATGCGAACCGATGTCGATCATATGTCGGTGATTTGTTGCTGCTATTGATCGAACATAGTCCTGTTACTATGCTAGTAGGCTGAAATAGTGAGGCTCACAAAAGATTAGGCGACTTTGCTACAACTTCGGTACCATGTCGGTTTAGTCGGCTGCTCTATGACTTTGCTTTATCCGAGGCGTAATTCACAAATACTTCGTAATGGATACATATATGGAGCCCACCTTATACATCACTTTAAACATTCAAATTTTAGTCAAATTTTAGCAGTCTTTCAACCGGTCATTTCGAAGGTATGCTTCCTAGATTCCTATGAGTACTTTTATTTTTGTATTCGTTATCAAATTTGATATGTATATGGTGAACTAATGTGTTATTATTATTTTGTATTGAAATTCAGATGGATTTTGGCTCTAGGTTTTTGGAATTTGGTTTTTACGTTCTTTGTTGTCAACCACCCTATGTTATTGTGTATAACCTTTATTTGTTTCGGTTTTGTGTTGTTGATAATGTGTCTATTACCGTTAAATGCAATGTTGAAGAATCGATAATCCTCCTTCGTTTGGAGCAATCGTGTAGTGGCGTTTCTTATTCATTTGTTCTGCTAACCCTACTTGAGAACAATGTTGCATTGTTCTCGTATAACCAATCAGTTTCACTGGTTGGTTGGCGACGTCTCCCACACATGTCGGCCAAGTCAATTTTCTTTCTTGACAGTAACGTGCGACACCTTGCTGACAAAAAAGATTAACTGAGCTAATTTTTAAACAAATTTCAGGAATAATTGCCAACAATGCTGGTTCGAGCAGACATGCCCTGATTGAGGTGAGTGATTTCTTGTTTAGATTTAAATTCCTGTTATTTTCTTAATTTTCTTCTGATTAGTTAATTAATTATCTCATCGACCAATGGAGATCCCTAGTGTTTCGAATGAGGATCGTCATCCTCGGACCACATTTAGGGATGTCGTTCAAAACTTTGTCCGAACTCTCACCAAAACGAACTTCGGGGATGTTTCAGTTTTTGTAAGTCCTTCCTATTACACATGTATTTCATTTTCAATTAAATTTTATTATAATTTACTTTCATATTTACTAAATGTAGTTTTTGGTTTATAAATTAGTACGTCCCAGACCACATTTCGGAGCTCCTACCGTCGTACAAGTTGCCTGCTGTGTAGCGGAAAAGAGTATGACATGCACTACTCAGGCAACCGGAAGTTCAAGACCCTCACCCCGAAGGCGTTTACTAGGTTTCTTAAAGAAGTGGAACTTGAGATTAGGGACACGCTATATTTCAAGCTGGTAAATGGTGCTGAGCCCCTAGTTTTTCATATCACCGTTCTTCCCCGCTGATTTTAGCTTTCCTGCACTATTTTGAATTTTTTTTAAAACTAATTTATTCAAATTTTGAATAATATTATTACATGCATTTAACGTTCAATCTGTAATCTTTTCGACTAAATTTTATTTCAATATTTTTATACACCGTATGCAAGTAACTTGAAACAATAATAATGATGGAAGGCCATTTCAATAATAAAATCTGAATTAGACACCTGCCATCATTTGCAGTGTAGGCACTGATCATCATAAGCCATCATCCTATTACCCAAATGCGAGGATCTGTAATTATCTTCCAGCTGTTTCATAATCTCCCTCTTCAATTTATTTGATCTCACCTTTGTAGTAATTGGTACCCGCATGACTGGATCGTTCACCAAACCCAGAAAAATATCAGCATATATTATATGCCACAGATTTAATGAGCCACAAACAACATGAGAGTCATAAATGTCCGATCTAAATGTCCACAAATAGCATGAGCGACAATGAGCGTCTTACTAATAACAAAACTTTTCACAGTGAAAATAGAATTCCATAAGTTCTTACGGCTGAACATCATATACTCGACCTCTCACTAATTGACCCACAATCAAAATTGTTGTATTGCTAAAGACTCAGAAAAAATAAATAGCAAACAATGAAATGTAAATGCGACATAGTCCCCCAATGACCGGGCCCGAAGTTATTTTGGGTTTGGGCTACTTTTCTATTTTTTTTTCCACTCATTAGCACATGCGAATTCACATGATTGCCGATCTTTTATAATATTAGTCAATGGGTTTGCGACGTCAGGTATTTCCAATTAGGTTTTATCCGAGCCCAGGCCCAAATATTTAATATTTGGGCCCAAGCGTATGTATGGGCCAAAATATGCACACTGTGACGTTGCACAAAGATCTCTCTTTCTATCTTTCCATACAACATTGCATGCAACATTGGACATTTGATAAAACAACTGTGTTCCGCCTCGAGTATAAAAGTTGCCCAACGACCAACCATTTTGCATTTGCAACCGACGATGTCGCAAGTACATGAACCAAGGTAAGTCTTTTACCCAAATTTCATAATGGTTTTCTCGGCTTTGAGGTGTTTCTTCATTTCCCCATTAAATTATTTTACAATATTCACAATGCATGAGGTGTTGTGTTCTTAGATTTTAGATTTATTCAATTTGGTTCGGGCCTTGTTCACAAATTCTTGTCTAGGTCCAGGGTTTAGCGAACTGTTGTGGCACTCATTCCTTCTACCTGTTAATGGTATTTTACTTGATCATGTTTGGCAGTTGATGTTAGTTTATATTATAGGTATTTCAGGTCCATTTGTATCCCATTCCCACATTATTTTGGCCCAACCGACAAGTAGGTGCGACGTCACAAATTTATACACATGAATATGCAATTTTGCAAGGAACTCATTGGTTAAGCTGATATGTTTGTGAAATGAATGCGAGGTTGGTCATTATCCAAGCATGAGTTCTTCATTTTTTACTAATAATTATAAGCTCTTGTTTTAGACAGAACAAAAGTGAACAGAGTGGACGTGGAGATGACTATGGAGTTCATCAATCAAGTAATTGGAATCATAGTAGGTGTAGAGGATCACCCAGAGGTTGAGCCTCTACGATTGTACTGCATGGACAATTGGCCTCCACCGGTCACCGAGGATGACTAATCTAGGGCGTTTTACCCAAAAAAAATGGTGGAGAAGTACTTCAAAAATTAAAATGGTGTAATAGGCTCATCCAACCTAGGCGGGTCAAGATTGATGACCTTAATCTTGAGGAAAGGATGATGTACAATATAATTTTACAAATTCTAATCACAGATGGACATCCTTCTGATTGCACAATTAACGGGGCCATCATGTATGACAACTTAATGGAGAAAAAGGTAGTAAACCCTGGGTACACCATCTTCCAAGAGATGCACCAAGTAGACATCGAAAGGAAGAGTCGAACACTCCTCTACGACAATGTCATCACTGTCATTCTGGAGAAGAAGAGGGTTCCAATCAAATGAAAGGCGAAGGTCCAGCCAAAGTACTAGAGTGCAAACTACTTTGGGCAGAAGAGTTGGCATTGGAAAGTTGGGACATGGATTGATCGCAACGTCCCCACGAGAAATTAGGAAGTGCCTCCGACAACCGTAACTGAGGTTACTTCATCGGCTTCCACAATAGAGGATCCTGCCACCACCAATACTTCTACCTTGCGATCGGGTATGAAATTTTATAGGTTTTATGGTTATTCCAAAATATTCACTATTTACGTTTTATAATTTTTATTTCATTTAACTTATTTTTTCCAACATGCCTTAAACATAGCTCCTGGGGCATCATTATGAAGGACATGGATGAGACCAAGGCCTTGGTGCAGCGCACAGACCACATCGTGAAAATAATTTTAGATGAATTGGCGGAGGTGAAGTCTATGATTTGCAGTGCGATCAATGCACATAGGGATGAGGTGCTTGGGATGACGAGGATGGCATGAGAATGACAGATAATGAAGAAGGGTCTGGCAACGGCGATACCGACTCTTCCATAGAAGAGTCAGATGGAAATAGTTCATCGGCAGAAGATATCCCAACCCCATATCTTCCTCATTGATTGCCATAAATATTATTTTGTTGCGCATGGTGATGACTTTTTCTTTGGATTTTATTTGGATGTTCTGTCTTTTACTTGATAACTTTTAATTTGTGGGATGTTTCATGGATATTGGATGCATGGTAGCAATATCAGTCTTCCCAATTTAGTTTCATTATATTTGAGACTGGATTTTGTGAACTTAGGATGGGACCTTTTCATGGTACATTTCAAGTTCTGGCTATATTGGTTATCCATTGTTGATTTGTTAGGTACGATGAAGATATCCAACTTCGCACATCATTCATAAACATGATGTCAAGTTAACTGGCATGTTACTGACTAAGCTATGACGTCGCATGATTTAATTGATTTAATTAGATTTAGGCACTGGTTTGGAGCAACGGGCATATACGACATCGCTAGTTCTAATATGTGATGTTGCTTTGATGTTGTGATAAATTTGGTGCACCCGACCATGTGTGCAAAGTCGTTCAATTATAAATTAACTATTGCTACTAGGTCATACCTATGTTGCCGACATCGTAGCTACGTTGGTCATAGTAATTACTTTACATTTGTAAATTATTTACCGGGGTCATCACAGAACAGCCGTAAAAAGTTCTTATTTACATTTCCTATTTTTTAACCGGGGTCAAAAATATTATTTACTTCAAAAAATAAAATAACTGAGGTAAAGGAAATTTTGCCTCAATTATTTTTCCTAAGCAAAAAGATGAGGTAAAATGGGTGAAGTAATAGGTCAAGTTTCTTATTGTGGCAGTAATTTCCAATTTCATAAGTAAACTATCAATAAATTAAAATGTTTCACTTGAGCGGCGATTAAACTGCTGTCTATTAGTTCTTATCCCATTGGCCACATAAAGATTGGAAAAGGCATAAGAAAAATACCGCTGACTTAACTAAAATATCCCTCTTTCTCCCGTAACTCTCCTTCTCCTCTTATTGTGCACCTCAATTACCAAACTACGAATTTCACTTAACACTGGGTACCATTGTGGACATTATCCCTTTATTATTCTCACAAACACTAGAAAACATTAATGAAATATACATGTTTCATGCTATCTTACATTGACGAATATTGTATCTGGTGTTGAGTTCTTCAACCACTATGGTATATGATGTCAAGTTTGATACAAAGTGTTCTCCAACATACATCAACATCTACGACCTCATTCTCAGGGTACGACATGGTTGCTACATTCGGGTATAAGGTTTAGGGTATTAAGTACTTCCATTTTTGGGAATGGCCTTCTAACTGAAGTGCTTAAGAGTTATCTACAATGAAGCTCACAAAATAGGATATAGGTGCTCGTAAAGACATAACAATTATCAGGTCTAAATAGATATAAAAAACAAGGGATTTAAGATAGAAAATCAACAAAGGCTATTTAAACCCCTTGTGGTGTAAACCCAACTAAACCTACCAATCAACCATACAAAAGTTACTAGTATGTATGCTAAATGCATTGGTTAACATTTGCTTCTAGGCGAAGATAAAAAAAGATTGTCCAACTTCGACACACTAATGTTCTTGTTGCAAATGGACTTCAAAATTTACCATAGCTCCTCAATGCACTGTCATACATGGGAGGGAAATGACTATTGAATCTCAATGATATTCAATTCCTACATTAGATATTGATAATTGTGAGACTTAAGCCTAACAAATTTCAACTCCTAAACTGACACACAAGTACTGATGTTGGACGTATACCCAGTCAGGACATTAACACTACCGAGGGTCTCACAAAAATGTTTATTCTCCGATTGTGACATAGAATAACAAGCAGGGGCAAGTAACAATTGTCACCAAAACTCAATGGCCTTAAGTTATTCTTAATTCCCATCTCAAACCAATCTAACTGAGCCTTAAGCCTGGCCTTTGTTTTCCAAAGGGTATTCAACAACGTCCCGGCCAAAGAATCACAAACATTCTTCTCAATATTCATTACATCGAGACAATGTCTAACATCCAAATGCTCCCAATAAGGGAATCTTGAAAAAAAAATGGAGCATTTCTTCCAAATCTCATCCATGAGCACTTTATGTTTCTTTCTATCAAAGTCATTGGGAAAATTCTTCACGGTTTCAAATTTCTGAGTATCTGTTCATGCAACCAGTGCTTCTCTAGCCTCTAGTTCCCCATTAAACCATTTTGTCACCAATCCCCAAGGATGGTCCTCTGGAAGAAACCTACGATCACCTTGATATACAGTTTTACAAACATGTTTCAATTGGTCATAATTAGTTTCCTTCTCACATGCAGGAAAAGCAAAGTGATCTTTCACTGAGTAACCGGACAAATTATTGTATGCAAGAAAACATTAATAATGCAAAGCAACATTTCTTTCGATGTAAATATATCTTCAACACTTTTATCAGATGTCTGAAAACAGTCATTAAATAGAGTCAACAAATCCTCGACAAGAGAAGCAACATACACATCTATGTCATTACCTGGTTGCTTAGGACCAAAAATCATCACAGATAACAACACATACTTACGTTTCATTGTCAACCATGACGAAAGATTATAGATAACCAACATATCTGGCTAAGAACTATGTGTACTACTCATATTACCAAATGGATTCATTCCATGGGTACATAGGCCAAACCTCAAATGCGGGGGTTCTGAGCCAAATTTGGGGTAAAGATCATCAATTTTTTCCATTGCTCACTATATGACATATGTCTAATCACATCATCCATCAGTCGATCCCTCTCCGCATGCAATCACAACAATATTGAACTTCCTTTTTTTCAATTCCAATATCATCAAGCAGAGAACACTTTTCATGGCATACAACCTATTCGGTATAAGATTACCCTCAGGGAGAAATTCCCTAAATAATTCAGGAGTTCAGTCAACGACTTATTGGTCCATCCAAATTGGGCCTTTAAATTCATTATCATCAAAGTCACACTAAGTACGGAATGTTTGGAACCATTGTACAATAACGTCTCTTTGTTGTCAGGTAAAGCTTGTAGGACCTCGGGTTTACCTTTGAACTCTCTTGCAATATCCTCCACCATTTTGTCAAATTCTGCATTCCCATCTAATTCATCTACCATATTCGTGTTATTCAAATCAATCGTCCCATCTGTCTCTCCAACTTTCCCATGCTATACCCAAAAACTTTAGCTCAATTGAAACCCCTTTATTATGGGATGTTCCCTCAATTTATTCCTCCCTAAATACACATTGTTTCTACAATCTTTACACGGACATCGGGATTGCATAACACCCTTTTTTGGAAGCATCTTCAAACGCTATCATAACAAATGTTACAATAGATGGCATGTAATTTGGTGGTGTTCTAAGATTATTACCAATGAGTTCATTCGGATCCATTATCCTACAAGTCAATTACAATGCAACCTATTAGCATTATCAATAATAATCATAACCCACCTCTAATTAACCTAACTACAAACCCTAATTCTATATTTATATACGTAAACCTCTCATTTCAAGATAATATCAAACAATAAATTTATGTAAAACTTACTTTGTGCAATGAAAAATTATTCTCTGTAATGTATTAACTTTAATTCTTCATCAATGGATTAGGAAATGGAGTAAAACCTTTTAAATTTTTATTGTTTATTAGAATTTGAAGAAATGGGCACTTTTTTCTTATATACGGAACCCACATTCATAATAAATATATTGAAAGTAGAAACCTTCCGAGTTTGGAATGTGGCTCTGACAGACCTTACGAACTCGGAAGGCCTTTCGTCTTTTAAGAATTGGCATATGACTCTTGTTACAAATGTAGAAGACATGTCGAAGTTCTGTTTCGAACTTCGAACCACTGTCAATCAAAGGCACTTTCACACTACTACCTTTAATTAGGGATACCTAAAGGTAGTTATTCAAAAATTTCCTTAAATAATGGAATAACCGCTTTTAAAACCAATTTGCTGGTGTTGAACAGGCTCAGAACCCCTTCGCCAAAGCGGTTCCACATTTTTTTTCCAGAAACTCATTTTATTGCCTCCTTTATAGGCTGGCCTCTTATATTATTAAGTTGCATTCCGGCACACTTTTATGGGTTGGTCGAGTTTTAGGGCTGTGTAAGTTGAGTTGAGTTTCGGGTCTGATTCAGCAAGACTTTAGGTTTCAGGTCTGATTCGGCAAGTTTTTAGCTCAGGTTGTTGAGTCAGGTGTGGGCCTAAGTTAGACGGGTCGAGTTTCAAGCCCAGATTGGTTGTGTCAAATTTCTGACCCAAATTAATGAGGTCGAATTTCAATCCCTTGTTGGTTGAGTCAAATTTATGACTCGAGTTTTTGGATCGAGTTTCTAGCTCACTTTCATTAGACGAGTTCCTGTCTTGCTTTTTGAGTCAGATTTCAGACCTAGATAAGTCATGTCATATTCAAGTTGGCTAACTTTGGATTTTGGGAATGGGTTGATGGGTCAGGTTTTGGACCCAGGTTTCGAGTCGGGGTTGGTTAGGTCAAGTTTCAAACCCGGTCAGCAAATTGGATTTCGGGCTAAATTTTGTAGGTGAGATGTTGGGCACTAGTTTTTGAATTGCGCTTCAAGCTCTGATAAATCAAGTTGGGTTTCAGGCCCTGGTCGATCAGATTTCAATTTTAAGCGCGAGTTATTTTGTCAAGTTTTGGGCCCTTGATATCATGTCAATTTTTGAGCCCAAGTTAATACTGGGTTTTAGGCCCAAGTTTGTCGAGTAAGGTTTTATGATGGGGTTACTAGGGTTAGATTTCAAGTGTAGGTTGGTTGGATCAAGTTTTGAACCTGACAATAATAGATCATAACATTTATAGTCACGGACGTACAAGTCAAGTTCCGGACTTTCAAGGTTAGTTGGAAAAACTTTCGATCTCTTTCTGTACATGGACATACAACCTAGTATTATTGTGAGGCATTCTATGAATTGTTTTCTAGAGAAAAAAACCCGAATCACAACTGAGTTGTCCTTATTTTTTTCCGAGTTTAGTCTATTCGAAAAAATAAAATAATCACAAAGTCGGTTTTAGATAGCCTAAACTTTAGACCAAGGTTTGTTGGGAAATTATTATAAATGTCAATTTGAGATGGATTTATTTAAAGATATTATGATAAATTTAGGGACCTAATGTGAAATTATCAAAATACTATGTATATCACAAAAATATTAGAATTTTCATTTTTCTTTCCGCCTCCTCCGATCGGTATCTGCCTCCGGCCGATGGTTACCACAGGGTTCCACTAAATTTCTGCCGATTTTGACCACCTTCGTCAGTATCTCGTCAAAATCTCATCGGAATTATCGTGTCGCCCTTCTTATTTTTCTTGTTGTGGTGGCAGTTACTGCTCCAGCACGGCAGAGCACCCTAAGCCTAAGCCACTGCAATTCGGATTGGAAATGAACGCTGGTGACGATGCTAGAGTTAGTTGACTACGACACTAGGGATACGAAGAACGAGGCAAGGTGATAGATCTACGACCTCTGCAACTCACCTCTACAATGGATCCACGACCTTTGCAACTCGCCTATGCGATGGACCCATGGCCTCTGCAACCCGTCTCTGCGATGGATCCTTGGTGATTTCTCCACCATGACGGCGAGGCCTTGTGATTACAGTTCTCCTTCAGACGATGACGTTGTGCTGCTGTTTTCGGGCGACGATGATTAGGCGACGATGAGGCATTGCATTTGCCTTCAGACATGTGAGATCCACGAGCCTCGGTCAAGAACAAGGTCGTGCGGACGACGACGACAAAGGCAGATGGACTTCGGCTGAGTTTCGGCATTTGAGATGTGAGCTTTAATATTGTGTTCTACTCTTTTTTTTAAATACTTGTTGAGGTTTAATAATTATTTGACTTAGCTTTTTGTCAACAATGTTTGTTTGATCTAGTGTTTAGTACTCTTTTTGTTGAGATTTGATGTCTTGAGTTCGAATCTCTTTATAACCTTTATTTTGAACAATTTATGTTCTTGTCATAAATGCTGAGGTTTAATATTATTTGACAGAGTGTATGTTCAATAAGAGCCTTTGGTGTAGTGGTTATTGCCCTATGCTTTGAGGTTAGTGACTCGGGGTTCAAATCCCACCTGGTCCTTTTTAAAAGAATTTTTATTCTTGAGGTACTGTAACTTTTGTTTGATGTTCGTTGTTTTTTCCTCGTATGTTGATATTTTTCATTATTCGGGTGAGATTTAGTTGATATTAGTTGATGTTTGTAGTTTTTTTGTGTGATATGGATTGATATTTGTTGTTTTTAAATTTATTTTCTCATGATGATGTTTTTCATTTTATGGTCGAGGTTTTGGTAATATGAGTTGATGTTTGTCGTGTCTTTTTTCTTATGTTGATGTTTTTCCTTTTTCAAATGAGGTTCAACTGTTAGGAGTTAATGTTTGTACCTTTCGGGTGATGTAGGTTAATATTTGTATTTTTTATTAAAAATTTATTGATGTTTTGTGATTTTTAGACTGAATAATTTATACTCTTGAGGTACCGTAGCTTTTTTGTTGATGTTTTTAGTTTTTTTCTCTCATGTTAATGTTTCTCATTTTCTCGATGAGTTTTAGGTGATAGGGGTTGATGTTTGTAGCAATTTTAGTGATATGGCTGATTTTTTGTAGTGTTTTTTTCCTTATGTTGATGTTTTTCATTTTTTGGGTGAAGTTTAGAAGATAATAATTGATGATTTTAGGTTTTGGGGTGATATAGGTTAAAGTTTTTAATCTTTAAAAAATTGATGAATTAAGTGTTGTTGATGTTTTATGATTTTCAGTTGATTTTTTGTTAGTTGTTATCAGCATTTTTTAAATTTTATTTTTAAATATTTTTTGCTACAATATTTTATTTGAATTTTATGATTTTTGGTTGATGTTATTCTATTTTTTGTTGATGTTTATAATATTCGGTTTACTGATCTTATTGATATTTTAACATTTTAAAAATATTTTATTGATTGATTTATTCATTTTTTGTAGATGGCAGGAAAATGATGGGAAGAAATTGGACAAAAAATCCCCTGGCAAGTTGTTAGCGATAGGTCCCTATAAATAATTAGAGATGGGTCCCTGTAAAATTATTAGAGATAGGTTTTTGGAGCTAGAATATTGTTAGAATTGTATAAAGCTCTCTGGGTAAAATTTAGGCCGCCTCACAGGAGATCATCTCTAAAATAAAGGGGGAAATTGTAAGGCATTCAATCAATACTGTAAATGGTAAAACTTGAATCGTTACTTGTCAAGCACCTCTATCACAGCAGAGCCATTTCTTTTGAAATGTCCATTTTTCATATGACGGTCAAAACGCTTCAAACTGCCGTTCAACATTGCCTCCATCTTTCTTGAAAAGCATTATCTTGAAATGATTAGGTGAGGGACATTTATATTGTGAACAGCCAAATTCTGTTAATGATCAATTCAGTTAAGAAGCAGAGCACAGTTACACCACTCGATTTACTGTGTCTAGTTGATCCCCAGTCGGTGATACCATGACGGTTGCTCACAGTGTTCTGAGTTTTTCAATGGCGAGTGAGAGATTAGGGTGTGAAGAGGCAAAATCTCTTGGGAGAGAAACTCGGGCTCTATCTGACTATCTCCATCATGCGTTTGTATGTTTTCAAGTGACGGTACCTAAATTCGGGATAATATCAATTTTATTAACAAGTTTCAATCTTGTTTCATGGTCAGGTTGCCTTAGTGACTTCTCATCTCCGAGAACAAAGGTCTTAATAGGTAGGATGATGCTTAAAGTTTATGAATATGGTATTGCTGTTTGAATTTGCAAAATTTCTTTGTGCCACCCTACCCCACTGGGTACTAATATGTCGCGTCAATCAATCGATCATCAACAACCCTTAGGTCATGTGCAGTGGTGGTTTCTTAATTTTAAAAAACCGCTCTAGAAACCGAAAACACCCACAGTGATGGTTTCTAGAGC
>JAUOBV010084980.1:0-13310 GCA_032360425.1 Rubia occidens | reverse complement strand
TAGCCAACTGATGCCAAGCATGTTTTCCTAGCACTGCAGTATTGGAGATCTTCAAGTCTTTAAATCCTAAAACGCCCATGCCTTTCGAAAAACAAATTTGGTCCATGTTGCCCAATGAATTTTCTTTTCTTGAGAAGAGCTACCCCCCTAGTAATGGCTATATGACTTATATATGTCGATTATCATACCGTCGGGCAACATAAAGCATGACATTGTATAAGTTGGAATTACTTGTAATACTGATTTAATCAGTACTTATTTTACCCCATTTGGAAAGTTGTTTGTGTTCCCAACTCTTAACTTTGAACCAATTCTTGTTTTTACTTCCTTCAAGTGTCGTGGCTTTTGATTCTCCAAAGATCGTTGGTAAACCCAAATACTTTTCATGGGTGATAGCCTCCGACATCTGCATTATATGCAGTATTTGTGATTTCTCTTGATTGGCCGTATTTGGGCTAAATATTATTGAAGATTTGTTAAAATTTACAATCTGTCTCAACGCTTCCTTGTACTGTTGCAAAACCCTCTTTAGTGCCTAGTACTCTCTCTGAAAAAATATTAGGTAGGTACATATATTCTCTCCCTTCTCTCTACTATTTTGTTTTCTCTCTAGTATATTTTAGTTTGAAAATCTTCAAGATTTTCTTCATTCAATCTTCAAATGTTGAAGATTTTTTTTTTCATTCTAAATTTCATAATTGAAATTTCAAATGGAATCTCTTAACCTATTTGCTGAGGTGAATCAAATCACTACCTTAACTTAGATTTTGATTAACTTTCATCAATATGTTAACGTTCATATCTAACTATGAGGCACTATTTCTAGGATTGATTACCTTTGGGCAAATCATCATGCGTGTCCACCGAACTGGTCATCGAACTGGTCCATTCCTACTAAATCCCTATTCTAATGCTACATTTCACTTGATTAAGACAAGGAGTTATGCATACACTAGGTATTAAACGGGTATCTTTCGGGTATGAATCCTTTTGGGGTTTAAGTTCAATCTTGGGTACGATTCCTTTTCAGATTTGGATACAAGTACGGATTTTCTTTAGATTTAGGCTCATCGGATCTAGCAATTTTAGTTCTAGTTCAGTTTGATGCTTATTTCAAGATTCAGATCGTTAATCGGGTATCATAATTCGTGTCTCGATTTGAGTTCGATTCAAATATTTGCTATCAGGTGTTCCAATTCAACTTTTGTGAGGTACAAGTGAAGTCATTCTCTAAAAAATTACAAAAGCATTAAAATCAACACATAATTTCGTAGTAAGGTGAAGATAGAATTGAGCATATGGTATTGTGTGAAGTTATTGGTAGTGATGGATGTTTGATGTTTTGGGTTACAAAAATATATATTGGGAACTAACTGAAGATGAGAAAAGCATTATGGAAGGATATTGAACAATCTCAGACATGGATTCAAGGATCGTGGATTGTAATAGGAGATTTTAATAATGTATTAACAACAAGGGATAGAATTGGAGGAAATAATGTTCAAGTTTGTGAATATTGGAACCTTGAACAGATGATGAGTAGAACAGGATTATTTGAATATGACAATATTAGGGAGTAATATACATGGTCAGATAGATATATGGATGGGGTAATATACTCAAGGATTGACAGAGACTTTAGGAATATAGATTGGTTTCACAAATTCCCTGATGTGAGTGGTGAAATTAGAATTGAAGTCTCAGATCATGCTATGCTCAAAATCAAAATTTATTTGGAAAAGAGGAGAAGGGTAAACTATTCAAGTTTCTAAGCTGTTTGCTAGAGAAAGAAGACGTGTTGCAAACAATAGATGGAAACTGGAAGAAGCCATTTGGAAGGTAACCCCATGTTTGTGGTTTGGAAGAAGTTACTGAGATTACAAGAAGATCTGGGAAGACATACAAAACAACTTGGGGGTGTAAGAGAATGACTGGAAAAGGGAAAAAAGAGCTAGGTGAAGCTCAGAAGGAACCGGGGAGATATGAGATTCATAGGGACAGAACACTGTCTGCCATACAATGTATAGAGGAGGTACATAGGTGATGGTAGAAAATAGAAATCCAAGGTTGATTGGCCGAGGCTGGAAGATGGTAATAATGCATATTTCCATGCATCAGTAAAGGTAAAAAATGCCTGGCTTACTGAAGATGGAAAAGGGATCATGGATCAGTATTAACTGAGTAGAAAAGCATGAAGGATGAAATCATCAGTTTCTATGAGAAGCTTATTGGAAAAGCAACATAATTGAGGAGTAGACGTGAAAGAAATGATCGGGGGAAAGACACTGGGTAATAAAGAAATGAGAATCCTGATTGAAGCGGTGCAGGAAAAGGCGGTTATGGAGGCTTTGAAGGAGATTGGAGATCTAAAGGCACCGGGAAGTGATGGCTTTAGTTCCAGGTTCTATAAGGTGAAATGGAAACTCATTAAGGGAGACATCTTAAAGTCTATGCAGGATTTATTTGTGAATGGCAAGTTGTACAGAGCAGTCAATAGCACATTGGTAACACTAATTCTAAAACATCTGGTTGCTAAGCATGTAAGGTATTTAAGACTTAATTATTGTTGCACTACAATATACAAAATCATCTCTAAAGTGTTGACAACCAGGCCAAGTAAAGTGATAGTTGAGATAGTGAAGGAGAGTCATGCAACTTTTGTACCTGGAAGGAGTATTCATGATCATATAATGCTAGCCTATGAACTTATTAGAGCTATAACAGGAAGAGTGATGGCCCATAATGTCTTATACAAACGGATATACAAAAGGCGTATGGCATTGTAGAATGGACTGCACTAAAAGAAATTATGAAGGAGATGGAATTACCTGGAAAGTTCATAGGATGGGTGATGATCTGTGAACCATAGGAGGAAATACTGAATATCAATACCATCCTAAATGTGAAAGGTTACTATTAGTAAATATGAGTTTTGATGATGATGTTTTACCAATGTCAAGGGTGAAGGTAAGAGTGGACCATAAAAAAAACTACAAAGGTAAAGGGTGGAGAGCACATATTTTCAAAATGTCAATTACTGAATTGTTTGTGGAATATGGAAACTGAGGAATGAGTGGTGTTCTAGGGAAGTTGTACATGATTTAGATATTACAAACAATATTTTGGAATGCACCAAAGTGTAAAGAGCCTTGTGCTAAGTTTATGCTAGAGTTCAGTTAGAAACATTAGTGGTTTATTTTGGAATGAAGAGATTAGTGAAATCAATGTCGAAATAATAAGGCCTTATTATCATAGGATGCGGTGCTGGCGAATTAAACTAATCAATAGATATACGGGACAAATATTTGTTCATCATTACAATATTGTAGTCTACGTAGCCATTGATGTGATAGTTGAATATTAATTGGTATGAAAATAATAAATCATCATCTGCATATACCTACATACTATTATTTTGTTTGTCAACTATAAAATCCAATATCCATACGATGACATTATTATGCCCGGACCCTTGAATATTAATCATGTTCCCATCCAAATTAATTACAAGCACTCGTACTTAACGTATTCAAAACATAGTAGTATATTATTTTTAAAAATTATAGTATTGTAATAGAATTATTAACAAATGGTTATATTTGTACAACTCAATTTAGTCATGTTCCCATCCAAATTAATTACAAGCACTCGCATTTAACGTATTCAAAACACAGTATTATATTATTAAAAAAATTATAGTATTATAATAGAATTATTAACAAATGGTTATAATTGTACAACTTAATTTAATTGCACCACGGTTCCTCGGTTAGGGAAGGAACAGTGGTGCAACGGGATGTCTTGATACCTCGGTTAAATGTGAAGTGAAGGAAAGTAAAGCGGTATGAGATTGTGTGCTTAAGTTTAAGGGTGCGGTTATGATGCAGCTAAGACAAAATGATGGGAAGCTAATGGTTAGGTTGTTGGCTAAGGTGAAACGATGGAAACCTGGCGGCTAACTATGAAACGATGGGAACTTGGCGGTTAACCTTGAAACGGTATGAATGTGGCGGCTAACCGTGAAAAGGTGTGAAGCTGGAGGCTAAGGAAGGAAGGGGTTGCATGAAAAATGGACGGCTAAGTGGCGTGACCTTTCAGTTAAGGTGGCGGGTTAAGGAAACCGTGGAGATAACCATGAAACGCGAAGAGGCATGATGGTGAACTGGTCCAAGTTCTTGTTGCTTGCCTCCAAGAGGTGTGATGTTTCAAGTCCCAAGTGACGCGTCCCTTGTAACTTTAGCCTATAAATAGGGGTGTTAGGAAAAGGTAGATCTGGTGGTTTGTTTTGTCAACACAAGAAAATCCTTTGTACGTTTAAAGAGTGAAATAAATATACGAGGGTTGGAGCTGGGCTCCGTGAATGTTTTGAGTACTTTGTTTACTTGGTATCGTTTTAACCACTATTATAGGACGGTTTCAGACTTAGTGTGGGATTTTTAGACCGTGAGAAAAAAGTCTTTTAACACCTAGCTAGTAGCTACTGGAAATAATCACTTGCTATTTCATTTTTTTGAAGTGGTGAGGCTGATATGAATAATTTCACTAATGTTACTTTAACTAATCAACGGTAAGCCTGTATTTGACTTTTTATGCATAAACACTAATGATTGAGTTAATTTTAACTAATCAACAGTCAACCAATACTTGACTTTCTATATATAAACACTAATAACTAAGTTGAATTTAACTAATCAACGATAAATACTTACTTGACTTAGTATGTATAAATACTATTAATCAATGGTTACCTTACTTGACTTTCTATATATAAACACTAATAACTAAGACACTAAGTTGATTTTAACTAATCAACCATCAATCCTTACTTCACTTCCTATGTATAAGCACTGATAACTAAATTGACTATAACTAATCAATAGTCAGCTCTTACTATAACTAATCAAAAAATTTGTCCGAATTTTGGTATCATTTTTATATTTTAATTTTTTTGATATAATTGTGTTTTATCCATTTAAATCCATTTGAGCAAAAATACAAATTAAAAAGACACATGAGACAATATCATTGAACCAAAACATACAATTTATCTCATTAAAATCTCCACATCACCACATGAGACCCACCCTATGTGATAAAGTGGAGAGTTTTCAAGAGTCACATTTTGCACTCTCTCCTCCAGAATTATACCCATTTCTCTCTCCCTCACTCAACATGACCCCCATTGTAGAAGCACACTCCTCATAACCCACCAAACCTCCCACTCCCGCTCCCCCATTGCATTTGCTCTAACTAATTCATCCACCAATAATCAACGATGATATCAAGTAAGAAATTCTATTGTTGGTGATAGGGTGAGGACGCGGTCAGGGATTTTTCATTTAAAAAAAAAGTCGTGTAAGAAGACGCATTTGCTGAATGGGTCTTCAATGTTTTTCAAAAAAATTTAGGCCGAAATTTGAAGACGCATTCAGAGAATGCGTCTTCTGTTTTTGCTTTTTTTAAAAAAACTGAATTTTGAAGACGCATTTGTGAAATGCGTCTTCACCTGTTTTTTTTGTTTTAGAAAAACTTAACAAAATATTTATATTTATATAAAAATAATATCATTTTTTATAATATAAAATAATAATTTTATAAGAAAATAACATATATTTATATTAAAATGTTATAACAAATATTATTATTAAAAAATGAGTTAATATGAAAATTATATTTTTATTTAAATTTGGCCCATATACAACTTGAAAAATAATATTGTAATATTTTTATAAAAATAATAATTAAATATTTTATTATTTTTCAAAATAAAATTTTTTTTGGAACGTTTCGAACTTTTATTCACACATCCCAATTCACGTACTTCTCATCTTCTTACAATCTTTCCTTTGTTCCCTACTCATATTCTAGCATAAGCTTAGCACAATGCTTTTTCAGTTTTGAGTTCATCCAACATCTATACACTATACATTCAAAAACTTTCTTCAATACATTTGCATCCTTGCCTTCTCCTTTGAAGCAAGTTTCATTCCTCCAAGTCCATACTCCATACAGCACTTCCGCTGCTGCAATCTTCAGGATCTGTGCTATCCATCCTCTTCCTTTACCATTCTGTACCAGCCACTCTATCTCTTCATCCCATTTTTTTGGTTCTCTATGGAATTGTAGCCATCTCAACACTTCAGCCCACACCTTCTTCGTTTTTGCACATTCAAAGAAAATATGCTGCATCGTTTCCTCCTCATTGCAGAACAGCATTTACTGTCCACCTGCAGTCCAAATTTTCTCAATCTTTTCTTAGTTGGTAATCGCTTATGGCAGCTCATCCACAAGACAAACTTTGCTCTAGGTCTCTCCATATTTGCGCACATCAGCTTCCCCCATTCCACCTTCAAGTTTTCAGGCCTGAGTTTGTGATATACTTTCTGAGTTACAAACTTATTTGACTGTACTTGGCACTCCATTCCTCCATATTCTGTACCAAGTTTCTGCATTTCATCAGTTCCTTGATTATCCATGAACTGCTCGCTAGAACTTTCATTTAATAAATATATGATTAAATTGTTTAGAAGATCGTGTATGTTCTTGTGTGTACGCATATTATGTGCATGTTTGTGCGAGCCCGTGCATAAATATCTTTTAATCCATAGTCTTTTTTGTAAATTTAGTTCATAGAATAATTCAGAACTCCATCTATGTAAATTAGGCCAATATTTGATGAGTGTATTTCATACCTAAACATAACCTTCATTAATTCTTATTCATTGATTGAGTATGTCTGGGCATGGTAATGTTATTTATATGAACACAAACGTGTGAATTAAAAAAAACCATTTCATATGGTGTTATTCAATTCATAATGTATAATACTTTAGTGAAAATGTAACAATTAGTCTTCGTGACCATAAATATTAAAATTGTACTTTTGTGGATGGGCATGTGGTACAAGCATACCTTAAAACGATTCTTCGTCATCGATCGTGCACCTTCCCGCGTGCTTATGCTTTTAGTGGCATGGCGCCATGATCCATACAATCTCCGTCGAAGGTTCTTCTATCTTTTTAATTGGCACGACGGCACCGCTTCCACAGGTATACACTTCATTGCATCGGTGAATAGGGGTTATGAAATTTTTTTACCAGATCCGATTTGTTAGAAGTTTGGGACTTCGTTGGTTTTTGCGAGTTTTACCGGTATCATCTTCTGTTATAATCACACATTTTGCAATATTTTTCCTAACTTAGCATGGATGGGATCCCTTATAAACCCTCACCCTATAGATGATTTATCAAAAATAAAAACTACTTTTGCATAATAATGTTCAAGTTTAGTACTCCCTATGTCCCAACTGAATTTGCACCCTTATCATTATCACTCTGTTCAAGAAACATGTTTGACCGTTAATATGTTTACCTATGTATAATAACGATAAATAAAAAGTTCATATTAAGAAATGACTTGTTACAACTAATTGAAAAATATCATATACGATAAAATTGTTGTTTATATAGAAATTCAAATATGTGGTCAAACTTTGATAGAGAATAGTGCCAAAAAAGTAAGAGTGCAAATTCAACCGGGACAGAGGGAGTAAATGACGAGCAAATTACACAAAAAAAATATTTATTCCAAATATAAGTTGTGGATATAATTAATCAAACCATCATAATTTCAATCAGCCCTTTTATGAAATATCTGAATTCAAAAATTGTTATTTATGGTTATTTTTTAAAATTATAACTTTAAGTAAGAAAATTAACTCGTTTATAAATATATGTTTAAATTGTTTAGAAAATTGTGCATCTTCTTGCGTGTCCGCATATTATGTGCTTGCTTGTGCACCAATGTATATATCATTTTAATTCATAGTATTTTTATAAATTTACTGCATCTATTGATTCAGAACTCAGTTTGTCTAAATTAGGTCAAACCTTCATCAATTCTTGTTCATCGAGCGTGCATATCCGTAAATGCTAATGTTGTCGTAAAGAACAAGCATGTGTGAATTAAACCCAAACCATTTTATCTGGTGTTATTCTTTTCATAATATATAATTAATACTTTAGTGAATATATAAAATTTAGTCTTCGTAACCTTAAATATTGGAGAAAATGACTTTAGTGATCCCTTAACTATCACAATCATCCACGTTTTCAAAAAATCATCCTTCACAAGGGTTACGTGCCTCGTTCAAGGAAATTTAGGACTTATATAGGGTCATGTTAGATATAAAACTATGCAATTTACCCTTGGACTTCTTAACTAAACTTCAAAATTGACTTTACTTTTAATTCAATATGCACCACGAGTGACATTCCTCAATCAGCAAAGCAGTTAGGTCAAGGTTTGACCTCCAATTATACTTTTAGTTGCACGCTACTAAAATCCAAACAACCTTCTTCAAGGGTCCTTCTGGCTTTTTTTTACTGGCACGATGACAGGTCAATTACATAAGAAATTGTATATATATATGTATATATATGCTTAGGATAAGTAGTGGAGAGAATTAATCAAACCTTCATAAGTGTAATCGCACTCTTTTTTATTAAATATCCAAATTCAAAAGGTGTTATTTATAGTTAATTTAAAAAATATATAATGTTAAGTAGGAAAATAAACTCGTTTAATAAATAAATGTTTAAATTGTTTAGAAAATCGTGCATGTTATTGTGTGTGTGCATATTATGTGCATGTTATTGTGTGTGTGCATATTATGTGCATGTTTTTGTGAACTCGTGCATAAATATCTTTTAAGCCATAGTCTTTTTGTAAATTTAGTGCATATATTAATTCGAAACTCCATCTATCTAAATTAGGCCTCTTTTATTAGTGTATTTCATACACAAACACAACCTTCATTAATTCTTTTTCATCGATCGAGCATGTCCGTGCATGCTTATGTTATTGATATGAACACAAATGTGTGAATTAAACCAAAACTATTTTATATATTGGTATTCAATTCATGATATATAATACTTTAGTGAAAATGTAACAATTAGTCTTTGTGACCATAACAATTCGTCTTTCTTAACTTAACATGGATGGGATCCCCTATAAACCCTCACCATATAGACGATTTATAAAAAATAAAACAACTTTTGCATAATAATGTTCAAAGTTTTGTACTCCCTCTATCCCAACTGAATTTGCACCCTCATTATCATCACGCTAATCAAGAAACATGTTTGGCCACTAATATGTTTACCTATGTATAATAATTATAAATAAAAAGTTGATATTAAGTAATTACTAATTACGATGAATTGAACAATATCATATACAATAATATTTTTGTTCATATAGCCATTCAAATATGTGGTCAAACTTTGATAGAGAATAGTGTCAAAAAAGTAAGAGTGCAAATTCAGCAGGGACGGAGGAAGTAAATGAGGCGCCAATTACACAAAAAATTATATATTTATTCCTAATATAAGTTGTGAAGATAATTAATCAAACCTCATAATTTCAATCAGCCCTTTTATTAAATATTTGAATTCAAGAAGTGTTATTTATGCTTATTTTTAAAATTATAACGTTAAGTAGGATAATTAACTTGTTCATAAATATATGTTCAAATTGTTTAGAAAATTGTGCATCTTCTTACCTGTACGCATAATAAGAGCATGTTTGTGCACCCATGCATATACATCTTTTTAATTCATAGTATTTTTATAAATTACTGCATCTTTTAAATTCAAAACTCTATCTGTCTAAATTAGGTCAATTGTTGAGGAGTGTGTTACATTCATAAACACAACCTTCATAAATTCTTGTTCATCGAGCGTGCATATCCGTGCATGCTAATGTTGTTGATACAAACACGCATATGTGAATTAAACATAAACCATTTTATCTGGTGTTATTCATTTCATAATATATAATACTTTAGTGAATATATAAAAATTAGTCTTCGTGACCTTAAATATTAGAGCAAACAACTTTGGTGACCTCTTACTATCACAATCGTCCGATTTTTACAACGATATCCCTAGCAAGGGTTACGTGCCACGTTCTAAAAAATTCCTACTTCAATCGAGTCATCTTAGCAATGAAGCTATGCAATTTACCGTTGGACTTCTTCACTACACTTCCAAATTGACTTTACTTTTAATTTAAAATTCACCATGAGTAACATTTCTCCGCCACCAATGAAGTTAGGTCAAGGTGTGACCTCCGCTTATACTTTTAGTTGTATGTCAAAGAATCCAAAAAACATTCTTCGGGGGTTCCTATGGATTTTTTTATTGGCACAATCACAGGCCAAATTCATATATATATATATATATATATATATTATATACATATATATTTTCATAGGATAAGTAGTGGAGAGAATTAATTAAACCTTCATAAGTGCAATCAAACTTTATATTTAATATTCAAATTCAAAAAGTGATTTTTATAGTTATTTTTTAAAAATTATAATGTTAAGTAAGAAAATAAACACGTTTAATAAATATATGTTTAAATTGTTAGAAAATCATGCATGTTCTTGTGTGTACGCATATAATGAGCATGTTTTGTGCGAGCCCGTGCATAAATATCTTTTAAACCATAGTCTTTTATAAATTTAGTGCATATATTAATTTAGAACTCCATCTATCTAAATTAGGCCAATCTTTGATGAGTGTATCTCATACACAAACACAACCTTCATTAAATATTTTTCATTGATTGAGCATGTCCGTGCTTGCTAATGTTATGGATATAAATACAAACGTGTGAATTAAAAAAACCCATTTTATATGGTGTTATTCAATTCATAAAATATAATATTTTAGTGAAAATGTTACAATTAGTCTTCGTGACCATAAACACTAAAATTACACTTTTATGGACGGGCATGTGGTACAAGCATACCTTAAAGTGATTTTTTGTGATCGATCGTGCTTGTTCCCGCGTGCTTATGCTCTTAGTGGCATGTCGCCATAATCCCGACAACCTTTTTCGTGGGTTCTTTTATGTTTTTAAATGGCGCGATGCCACAGCTTCTAGTGGTATACCCATATTCTTGCGGTGAACAAGGGGTATGATTTCTTTTATCAGGTCCGCTTTGTCATAAGTTTGAAACATCTTTTATTTCTCATGAGTTTTACCGGTATCATCTTCTGTTATAATCACACATTTTGTAATATTGTTCTTAACTTAACATGGATGAGATCCCTATAAACCCTCCCAGACGATTTATGAAAAATAAAACTACTTTTGCATAATAATGTTCAAAGTTTAGTACTCTCTTTGTCCCCACTGAATTTGGACTCTCATCATTATTACGCAGTTCAAGAAATATTTTTGATCGTTAATATGTTTACCTATGTATAATAACGATAAATAAAAAGTTGATATTGAGAAACTACTTATTATGGTGGATTAAACAATTTCATATACGATAATATTATTGTTCACATAGCAATTCAAATATGTGGTCAAAATTTTACAGAGAATAGTATTTAAAAAGTAAGAGTGCAAATGCAGTTAGGACAGAGGAAATAAATGACGCGCAAATTACACAAAAAATTATATATTTATTACTAATATAATTTGTGGAGAGAATTAATCAAACCTTCATAATTTCAGTTAAACCTTTTGTTAAATATCTGAATTCAAAAACTATTATTTATGGTTATTTTTTAAAATTATAAAGTTAAGTAGAAAATTTACTCGTTTATAAACATATGTTTATATTTTTTAGAAAATTGTGCATCTTCTTGGGTGTAACCATATTATGTGCATGTTTGTGCACCCATGCATATATATCTTTTTAATTCAAAGTATTTTTATAAATTTACTCCATCCATTGATTCAGAACCTGTCAATCTAAATTAGGTCAAACTTTGAAGAGTGTTACATACATAAACAAAACCTTCATCAATTCTTGTAAATCAAGCGTGCATATCCGTGCATGCTAATCCTATTGATACCAACACACATGTGAATTAAACCCAAACCATTTTATCTGGTGTTATTCATTTCATAATATATAATACTTTAGTGAATAAATAAAAATTAGTCTTCCTGACCTTAAATATTAGAGCAAACGAATTTGGTATCCCCTTAACTATCACAATCGTCTACGTTTAACCGCAATCATCCCTCACAAGGGTTACATTCCCAGTTTTAAACAAATCCAACTTAAATCGGGTCATGTTAGCTATGAAGCTATGCTATTTACCCTTGGAATTCTTAATTAAACTTACAGATTTACTTTACTTTTAATTCAATATTCAACATGAGTTACATTGCTCCACCACCATTGCAGTTAGGTCAAGTTGTGACCTCTGCTAATACTTTTAGTTACGCCACTAGAATCCAAACAACCTTCTTTTAGGGTTCCTCTGGCATTTTTTTAATAGCACAATGATGATGATACATGGGCCTCGACCCTTCGAGGCCTGCGAACTTCGAGGTTGGGGTAACATCTAAGGTCCAACCCGAGGCCCATAAAGGGAAGCGTGATCCAATCCTAATTAAGGATATTATTGATTCCTACAAGGAAGTTATCTCAGGAAACCAATTATACTCGAATTACTATACATATCAGATAAGGAAAATGAGTTCTAACTCTAGAGAATGTCGGATTCTCTTCCCTTATAAATACACAGGTTTGGTACACCTTAGATTCATTCAATACTCGAGAAAAGACTTATACTAAATTAAGCATCAGAGTGTTTACCCCCTGGACACCAGGGGCATTGTATTGCAGATTGGACGCGATTCAGGGATCACTACGAGAGACTTCCATCGGTGGAAATATATTCATCAATTGGCACCCACCGTGGGGCCATACTTTCTCGTGATCTCAAGAACGTATGTCTGATATCAACAACCCTCGACGAAGTCTGCAAATCCAGAACCGGCGTGTTTACAATCCAGAACCAGCGATCCAGCTATCAGCTCAACCTCGCAGATCAAGGGTGAGAGAAAGACCCCGACACAGGCCAGTTTTGGAACCTGTCGTGACAAACCAAGCTAGTAGTGGAGTACTTACCGGGCCATGAGCCACAGAACCAGCAATTCAAGGTTTTAAAACTTCGAATCCGATGAATAATGCTGGCGCCGAGACCTCACGCCAAGCAGAAACCAGGAGCCTGCCGCAATCAGTTGCCATCCAGGAGAGGGCCACTATTGGCAAAGATTTCACGGCCTCGGGCCTTGAATATGGTCACCCTGAAGATGGCTACTTCACCAGCATCGAAACTTCTGAGGATGATGAGCCAGTCATAGATACAAGGTTACCTCGAAGAGTATTCGAGGTTGATGCCAGGAACGCACAGGAAGAGTTATGGATGCGCACACCAGCAGGCGCTCCCACACCACCAATGTCAGCCATCATGCAAGTCTTAAGAGCA
>JAUOBV010084872.1:0-13311 GCA_032360425.1 Rubia occidens | reverse complement strand
CTCTTCAATTGGGAATCGAAATGTGGTATTATGAGGGACTAGTTTATGATTACATTATTGTGTGGAATAAAATTTTAATGACTTATGTTCCTATCTATAGATTGTTTCTTTGCTAGTGTAGGCTATAAATTTTAGATATCTAGTGTCATCTTCGCTTGTATTTTGTACAATCTGGATCTGTTTTACAAGGTTTTTGAAAAGATGGTTTATAGTGAAATAAGCTGATTTTACCATAATGTCCGATCGGAGTTCCGAATGAGGAACTACATCCTGTTGATATTATAATTTTTTCCATAGTCCATAATCCATGTTCCTCTATCGGAACATACAGTTTAGATATTATTCTGGACTCGGAATTGTATCCCCATAAAATGCATCTCATGCATAAATAAACCCGTGCATATCCAGAATTAATCCCCGATGGAGGAACAAGTCCTAAAGCCCAGACAAAGTTCCAAGCTCGTAAGCTTTTCTCCAGCTACTGTTTGACCAATAGTTCCACAGTCGGAACTCAAAAATCAGTTCCTCAATCTGAACCATAAACGTACTACGATGGTCGGATAATTAGTTCCACACTCGAAACTGCTCCTAAAGTCTTACTGTCGGAGTAAAAGTTCCGAACTCAAACTAATCAAAGGTGGCTCCAGAAAAGGATCAAAGGCAGTTGATAACCGCCTTTGATCCTAGTCATTCAAAGGCAGTTCTCGGAACCGCCTTTGATTGCAGAGGATCAAACACATGACCAGAGAAGTTACTCCAAAAGTGACTTCTCCAGTTTGAAGGAACCGCCTTTAATAGGCCTGATTTCCACTAGTGTCAATCAACTAAGCTATTTATTTAGTGAACTATTATTACAATATTATATTTATTTGTATAGTATATTTTTATGAATTTTTTTTGGTAAAGACCGTCTTTCCATAAGCATATGAAAAGATGAGGTTTAATTAGTATAATATGAAGTTAGGAGTTTATCTGCGGTTATGCAAGTGAAACATTTAACTTTTGATTAGAAATATTACATGTATTTAGAGTAAAACATATAATTTTTATGTTTTACTTTAAATATGTTATGTTTCTAACTAAAAAAATAGGCGTGTGAGTTTACCCAAAGAGTTTATAACCCGAATTTAATACGGATTTTAATTATTCCGTGAATTTTCATCTTTCGATGGTAAAATTGCACCTGAATCTCTGATCTTTCCATAACTTATGGAAATATCGTTTTTCAAGAGAGTCGATCTATTTTTATTATTGAAGTTTGTTTTATTAAGAGGGTCAAATCCTTCCCCCAAAAATTAAAAAATAATATTTGAAAAAGTGTCATGTTAGACCGACTAAAAATCAAACCAATCAGGAAAAACCTCATTTCAATAATTTCTAGGGTCAATTTATAATTTCTAGCGATACATTTTAAATATATATCAAAGTTATACGAACCTTGTTGTAATAAATGAAAATCATATCACTCCATTAATTTTATCAATTATAAAATGAATCTGTCTAACAGGTAGTCGGTATAAAATAAAAATTTGTGTAATATTTTTTACTAATCAATTTAAATATATATAGCTTAATTTAACTATTTAATTCACCACACACCATCTAGTTGTTTACTTCTTTTTTATCCAAAGTTGTTTACTTTATTTAGTGGTATTGGGGTAGAACTTTTTGGTCTTTACTAGCCATTTTTGGAGTGCCCTTTAAGATGATTTTAAAATACGTTTAAAAGCATAGATAAAATTATGAGTCAACTGCTAAAATAATCTTATCTTTACGATGAAAGTGTCATCTAATCTTATAAAATGAGAAAGTATTTTTTTAACGCATGTGCCAATTTAACTTTGGACGTCGTTGACTTTGATTGCCAACAATAATTTTGGCCGAAAATTAAGGAAATGACCATTTTGTCCCTAAAAACAAATAAAAAGAAAATGAAAAGGACAAAAATGCCCCTTATTTCATCTTCCTTGTTCCTTTCTCCTTCTTCTTCTCACCGTATTTTCTACCGCTGCATTTCGACCACCGTTACTCGACCTCCAACGACTAAATTGGTCGGACTTGTGGTCGGGTGAAGCGACAGAAGGTTACGAGTAACGGGTGGTTTTGGCCAGCGATGGGCTGGAAGAAGGAGGGGCTGATGGGGGAGATGAGCTGACGTTGGAGATGGTGTCAAAGTCATTGAGGATGTAGAGTTTGGTGCTTCGGAAGTGTCAGAAGGTCATGGCGATGTCAAGAATATCGGCGACACCTTAGATTTCGAGGACGTAGGGGATCATGGAGGGCTCAGAATCACGAGTGATTATGATCGAAGGCTTGGGCTTGTTCATTGACCCTAGAGGGTGGCCGCGCAGGAGGGACCTTCCTGCTGCACGAGCTAGCCGGAGGAGGGGTCGTGTTTGGGGGTAGTGGGACTATGCTGGCTTTTGACTTCGTTGGAAGTCTGGCTGAAGGGAGAGTGGAAAAGGGAGAGGCTGATGGGAGAGAGGACGGGAGGGTGGTGGCAGGTGGTGGTAGGTGTAAGAGGGAGGGGCTGATAAGAGGGGACGAGAGGGTGGTGGCACAGTGATGGTGCGGTGGTGGCATGTGGCGGGTGGGTGGTGTTGCAGTGATGGTGGGTGCGTGGCAAAATATATAACATATTTCATAAGGATAAAATGAGAATAAGAATTCAGCTCAAATGGGTGAGAGTATTTTCATCATTTCAGACTCGGTCAACACCTAAATTTATGAGCCAACGTTGAATTTAGGCCAAAAGGTTATATCTGCACCATTCATTATAAATTTAGCGTTATTTTGACACTTTCTCGTTTTGCAGGACCATATTGGCACTTTAATCCTAAAATTAGGGCTAGAAATGCAAAATTCCATAAAATTAAACCGAATTGATAAAAAAGTAAATACAAAGACTTGGGTGTGACGGTCTCACTCAAGCTTATAATGAGATAGAGGGTTTAACAATAATTAATTTAAAAACAAAAGATGAAATGAAGTATTGTCTGTAATTTTTAAAACTTTATTTAATCTCTCATCTCACCATAACGGTATCATATAAGTCAATCTCAAAATTAAAAATGAGTACTAAATTAGAGCCGCCTATAATTTACCAGACACTAATCAAACACCAAAATCTTTAAAAGAATAATGGCCAATGAAACACAAATGGAGAAATTATATTTTAATGAGGTCTCTATTGATATGATCGATCGATCACTCTATCAGTACATCCCACCGGTTTCCTACTAGGGACATTGAAAATAAATATTTTGATTTAAATATCTATTGATTAACTTTCAACTTTCACCAAAGCAATACCAACTCCCATAGATGATGGCCTTTATGTAATCAAATTAATAGAGTTGATAAGTATAGTTGGAGTCACGTCACATGAATTATGATCCACAAATTTAATGTTTTATGGGTAAAGTTTTATAAAATACCGTCTTGTGAAATTTAATGTGCAATTTACGAAAACTTTTGTTGGATTTGGGGTCAAATAAAATTATTTTAATTTTGGGGTCTAATTTAAAAGGTTGATAAAAGTTTGGGGGTTAAATTTCAATAAGATAGAACTTCTATCTTCTCCGGCAACTTCGACTTGCTCGGTCACCGTTTGCAGCATTTTTTCACTTCTACAAATTCATTTTTTGCCCTGCGTCGCTTTCTTTCTTCACCACTGATGTTCGTGCTCTTTACCTTGTTAGCTTCTTCGTTCATGATTGAAGAGTTTGCTCTAATCCGGTTGAACCTAAAATTTATCCAGATTTCGCCTGTCGCCGACGTGCTTCTTTTGGAAATTTATCATCCTAGCATCGAGCTATTTTTCCGCAGAACCTCCCCTGAATTCGATGGAAACGGAGCTGTAACTTGGCTGGATTCAATGCAAAACCGAGCCACAACCAACGACAAACATAGCAGGGCAACGAAGATGACAACGATATTGGTCGCATTGGGCGATGCAAAATATGATTTGAATTTGACGATTTATGATATCGAGCGACGCAGATATCGAGTTTGAATTGGACGAAAGAATGATGGAGAAAACAGGGAAGTAACTATAGAGAAGGAGCGACAGAAAGATGGTTAAGGAGGTTTGAAGTTTGCCCGAGAAAGAGGTTATTTCCGGTCGTGAATTTAAATTTTTTTTTGACAAATTCGTCGGAGAAGAAGGCTGAGCAGCGATGGAACGTTGGAGAAGAAGGATGGATAGGAAAACACTGTTGAGATTGAGTTCGGCAGAACAATGACGGAGAATAAGGATCCGCCGGAGAATAAGGATTTTTAATAAATTTGTAAGTTAATCCCTGATGTTTTTTATATTTTTAAAAATATACCTCGAATTTAAAATATTTATATTTTAACCACTAAATTTCAAACATCATTCTTTATATTTTCTGCATTTGTATTTTAGTCTTTATATACCATGAGACGGTTTCGCAAAAGACAAACTCGTGTTTTATACTTACCAACTTCAGGGTCATAATTTTGTATCTGTGAAATAAAATCTTTCACAATTTATTTTGGAAAAAAATGTACAATCACAATTATGATATGTGAAATTGACATCTATTATACTTGGTCATTTGTAAGTATAACAAAAATTAAATGTCTACTAAATTGATTGTCCATATTATTAGATATAAGAAATTCAATATGAATTGCTATATCACCTTTAGGCATATTGCTTCACGTAAATATTAAGATCGATTGGTAAAGGGAACACGTGATCATGTTGAGATAAAAACCACGAACATGATAAAATCTGGATTAAAGTTACGAGCAACTACTGTATTACTGATAGAGTTTCACATGGGTGATTGACATAGTTATAACTCAATATATAAGATTATGGGTCACTCATAGAACAAATTAATTAGTTTTATGATAAGAGCCGGTGATTATATTATGGTATCAGAATCCATGGCTGGTCCGTGATCCCTTTATATCTACGTTTGTACGATGATTAATATTGCTGCAAGTGAGGGAACGTGTTAGAGTCCCACATTAATAATTGGCGGAGTTGTAACTCAATATATAAGATCATGGGTCACTCCTAGGGGTGGCAAAATAGACCTGCAGCCCACAGATCAAGCGAATTTATCTACTTTTAAATCCAAGTGAATTTGGATCAAATGGGTGATGGGTAAAATGGATAGTGTGTTAAATGGGTAAAAAAATATTGGTCGAATTAGTTGGATTTGCGCGTATAACGGGTTTACTAAAGCGGCTGAACTAATAAATGCTGGAAATTGTTTTTCTTGTAAATATCTAACTCAGTCTAGCAAGATGTTGGAAGAGAGAAGAATTAATATGCACAGCAATAGTTAAATCTACCGTACATATTAAACGAAGTCATTTTTGTCATTTAATATTTACGCATCGTTTTTTTTCATATCACATTCATACATAATTTTACGTCACTTTCTTAAATTATTTTAAAATATTGTATTTTATAAAGTCAATTTTCAATTTACAATGCACATCTTCCCCCATTTTTAATGCCTTTTCTATATTTCAATGTTTTTCAATTAATGAGTAAATTAATCATACCATATTTATGAAAATGCACATTCTTTTTGTATTCTAAATCATCATTTTTCGTAATAATTTTTTAAAAAATTTTCAATATATATTGTAATTTCATACACTTTACCTTTTGATTTATATTTTTGATATTATCAAATTTATTTTCATGATAATAAGTAAATAATTTTTATCTACTTATCATTTTTTGACTCACTGCAATCAATTCTTTCCACGTAATTTAGTTTGCCTAAAAAAATCTCTAAAATTACTATGTTAAAAATAGAATAATAGATGGAGTAACTTTTATTTATATCTATAAGGGTTTCTAATAAATTTTAATTTTTAGGCAAAAATCAGTATAAAATTATTTGTATAAATATTAAATATAGTATTGGAATATTTTATTTTCAAATACTTTCAATTGTTTATTTAACACTTTGTAATTTTTATTTGTAATTTTTTTAGAGTCCATCTCTTGAATGCGGTGTTTTCATAAGTTATGAAAACACCAAGGTTTAAATTAAAAATTAAAAGAAATCAAGATAAAAATTTCAAATTGCATTATTCGAATTATAAACTTATAACTATTGTTGCATAATAAATTGTTAATATTACAACTAAAACATTTTTCCTTTCTATAACTTTAATTCAATCTCGTCTTTCCATATTCCTATTGAAAGGCGGTGTTTCCCAAAACTTTGTCTATTTATACGACTTTATTTTATTTTTTAAACTAATATTTAGAAATAAAATATTTTAGTACATATCAATATGTGTTCGGTAATAGTATTAAAAATGAGTTTGTCTCTTGAAAGACATCTTTCCATAAGTTCTGGAAAAATCAAGGTTTCAAATGCAAATTAGAAGAAATCAAAATAAAATTTTCGAATTGCATTAATCTTTTTTTATCAAAACCGCTTTGGCGGGGTATATATTGGCCACCCAAGCCTCCCTTACTTAGTTGTCATAACCAAAGTTAAATGTAGTTTACAAAAGTTCAAGAAGTACTCTTGAACACTTCCCAAAAACCACTAGATAGATGAATCTAACATCGTGAAGACCTCAAATTTCCGAGTGTACTAGATAGGCTACTCATGGAGGAGGAGATTATTGTACACGATTCTTATAGAAACTAACTCCACCCCTTGTGTTATTATTTTCCTAAGCCAGGTGAACAATAATATCTTCCGAACCATTTATGTAATAATCTTCTTGTGTCCAAAGTCGAAAAGTTTCTATGTCCGGAGGTGTAGTTCTTCAGAATGTTTGGTTCTGCTCCAGGCCTCTGTGAAGTTATACTATATACAAATGATATGACATTACATAATAAAATTTCAATGGCATTATTTATTCAAAACAACAAAAAATACAACACATTTTTTATAAGTGTAAGAGAAATCCACGAGTAAAATAATACATAAAAATTATGAAAACATCTCACCACAATTATCCATAATATTTATGGAAATTACTCATACTACTATTTATAATTTACACTATTGTGTCATTTAAACTATGGATCTTTAGGCCATTAATATATTAATTAATTTTATAGATGGATCAGTTTAAATAAAAACTACTCTACTTAACTTTTGTCATCTTAATGTTTATTATTAAAGAAATGGCATGATTATAAGTATCAGTTAAAAAATATATTACATTTGTTCTGTAATTTGGGTAATTTTTTATTATTAGAATATATAACATAAAATATTATTTTTCATATTGATTTATGTTCTGGAATGAGTTTTAATGATATATATAGAAGTGGATTGATATTGATTCAATAAAATTAACTTGTTAATAGGAAAAATAGAAGAGTATATACATTGACATGTAAATAAATAAAATTAAAAACCCCGTGTATTAGTAATTTTTTTGATAAAAACGTCATTATAAAGTACAATTTAAAGTTTATTTTATTATTTGATGGACTAAAATAATTTCCGTAGAGAAACATTTGACAAAATTTTCTCTACATGAAGACTAGTCTTCAATCTGGATGCACTTGTCTTAGTTACAACCCACTTTAAATTTACACATTTTATGCTTTTGCTTTTAAAAAAATTAAACCACCATAGGGCTCCGACACCTTTTGTAACAGAATAGTTAAATACATGAATGGTTCATGGGGCAATAGGCTTTCCTTCCAAAAGTTCTATTTCATTTATAGTTGAAAGTTTTATTTATTACAATGAAAGATAAGCGAGGGATATGTTCCGAAAAATATAGTCATGATTAATTATACCACTTGACCTTTATGGCATGTTGCTAAGATCAAAAGAGATATTAGATTTTTGATTTCATGCCATTTTAGCTAAGTAATAAGCAGTAGAATTAAAGATAAAGCGTGAATTGAGCCCTACTTTATTGCTATTATATCTGCATCCAGACTATTAGTTACGGGCATATAATGAGAGAACCCTCTAATTAAATTTCCATTCATTTCCTTAATTATGATTCCAATGCCTGCTACAGTATTTTTTTAATGTTGCATAAACATTAACCCTAAAGCCTCTACATGGTTTTTCCCAGTAGCAAGCAATAATTTCTTTTTCTTCTCCTTAAAGGTCAGGATAAGACCTTGAGTAGGCCATAATTGAGAGCATTGTTGATCAATTTTAGAGGAAAAGCTTTAAAGGATGGGCATCGGAATCAATAATTGTGGTGATAACCAATTCATTAGTGTTCATGCAGTTTCAAAGTGATATCCCTCTATCCCAGTAAATATAGCTCAATTTTCTTTTTTGCCTGTCCCGACAAAAATTGCATGAATTCAAAATTACCTACAAATAAATTCATCAAAGTAAATAAATAAAAACCCTTGAAATATATATTACCATCACTATTTATCAACATCTCCACCACACCGGTTCTCATAAATTTAATCCGCGTCAACAAAAACTTCCCATTTTAAATTTCTTTTAGTGTTGGATTCCCTCGATATTAAGTCACTGTGGAATAAATTCATTTCTCCCTACATCGATCTATACATTTTAGAGGCCACAAATAGATGTAATGATGGCTATCCTCCAACAAGAAAAGTGATATGATAGAATGCAAAAAAAAAATTTGGCTCGGTGCGAAAATTATTAGGCATAAGCAAGAGGATGGACTTTGGGATATCCATGCCGATACAAGTTTGGAAATACAAGAAGTCACGGGTACTCACATGCCAGAAAACTTGGACCTGTTCAAATTTGATAAGCTTACCGATAAAGAAAAAGTCCTCGAATACTCTCCCTGGTTTGAGAACTACCTAGTAATTCTAAAGGGGACTTATGGCAACAAATTCATTCACCAAATCCATTTCTATGAACTACCCTTCAAGATACATGTTTCCCTCAAAGCTCATTACTGTGATATCTAATAATAAAAAACATAATATAACCCTCGGGAATATCAAGTTGCATCCGGTGAAAATTATGATCGCTTGGTAAATGGAAGTGTCTCACACATCAATATCCCTTCACCAAACATGGATTTACTACATCTCCAACACCACTAGATATAGAACTTGAATACGTGGTAGGATTCATTATAATGAGACGGAGTTAATCAAATCTTTACCCAGAACTACGAGCAACTAGCTAGATAAAAAACATCACAAAGGGTTGAACTCCTTAAGTATGCTACGGTGAGGAAGGTCCGTGCTTCTAACATCCATGGTTATGGTCCCTCTTACACCGAAAAATGATGACTGATGATTCAGTAGACTATTGTTTGTTTGGAACATTTATTTCCTATTTCCCGTTTCCAATTTCTAATTTTTATTGATGTATATCTGATGTGTTCTTTTGAACATTTTGGTGTGGAAGTGTTGCTTTAGCTTATCTATAATCATTCCGGACAAGTAATACGATGAACAACGTACCATGGTTTTATTAGCTTGTGTTTGAATAAATCTAAACCATACAATCCCTAATCTAATGGTTCTGATTTTATGTTAAATTGCTATAATTATTCAGAATTTGGCCTGAATTCGCAGGTCACAATTGCGCATTATAAGACTCAAAGTCGGGTTATAACAATAAACCAGATCTTTTTGTCAAATTTCAGAAGTAAAAAAGCCCACACTTCCTTTCTCCTTTTGACCTTGTCTTGTTTCTTGATAATCCAAGTTCAACACAACAAATACATTACAATTCATCAATTACCATTCGAGCTTGCTATTCGGCCACTCAGTATTATCTTATTTCCAGCTATAACCTCTGATCAAAATCTAGAAGACCATCCACTTTTCTACCCCAATTAAATGCCCCTCAACTTTGGAATAAGGTTTTTGACCTTGTTCCAAAATGGGGTGGAAGAAGGAAGGACGATGATGATGATTTGATAGATATGATGGAAATGAGTGGAAGAGTAAAAGTGAGAATGTGAATGGCTAGACAATGTCGTATGGGGAGGCAAAGAAGTTAATGAAGCTGGTGAACGTGGAGGTGCTAAAGATGCATCTGGGGATGGAGATCAAGGAGGTTATCGAGTACAAGGAGCTTTTGGATGCTTGTCGGAGCATTAGCGCCTCCAAATCCCCTCGACAAGGCCTCTTCTTTCGCAAAATTCCCCTATGATTTTGCAACTGGCAACTTCACAGGGTTGGGTCTTCTGTGTGATCTTGTTAGTACGTTCACAGGGTAAATTATTAAACCAATATGTTACTACAAATATCGTTTTAATAAGCTAATTGTCTGTGTCTTAAATATTGTTTTAATAAGCTAATTGTTTGTGTCTTTATTGTTACAAAGTAAAAACTCAAGAGGAAGAAGTAAAGATGTGCAGCTTAATTTGATGTCAAGTCTTGAAAGTGAAAATAAAGAGCAATCAAAATCAAAGACAAGGAAGATAACATAGCCTTCAAAATTTATCCATTGTCGAGGATGGTCCTTATTCCATTATATTTCTCTATTTCATATCTTAAACAATTTAGGGGAGCAAATTTATGATTCAGTTATTTATTCTCATATCTATTGATTTGTTACACTACAACACAAACAGGTTATTGAGACGCTAAAATATGTCCCAATAGGTGCCTACTATTTTCCGTAATAGTAATTGTCAGTAATTGTCTAATTAGGTAATTGTCAGATTATACTTTCCGTAATAATGAACCTACTATTTCAGTATTTATCAAATCTGAGATGTCTTATGATTATTTTCTTATTCTCTTTTGAATCTAAAGTGAAAGTGAAAATTTTAAAAATTATCAAATAGATAATTAAATTAAACCATAAAAGATGGAAATGAATAATTCATTTTTAATTAATTCCACCTCAAGTATTACTTTTATTTTATAATTCTTATAGTTAATTTACAATCATTATATTTAGAATTATATTTTATTTTTTACTTAATCTTTGAAATATAAATAAAATATTTTTATTCAGACATTTATTTTTAATCAAAACACCGCGCTATGCTCCGGCTAGTACCAGTAAACGTGGTGTCAAGGGAAAGTTGTGAGTAGATTAGACTTCACTTGGAGTCCGAGCTATATTACTCCTCTGGTTCTTTAACATTGACACACTTCCTTTTGGCACAAGAATTTAGGAAGGTATAATAGTGGTTGAGAATTCATTGAAACGGTAAAAAGTAAAATGAGTGGATGAAAAAAACCTAGAATTTGCCAAAAAAGGAAATGTGCCAATATTAAAAAACCATCCAAAAAGAAAAGTGTGTCAATGCTAGAGAACCGGAGGGAGTACCTTTGAACATCATTAATTAGTGCATCTATATTGACTTTATGAGAGTAATTGAATTCTCCTGTTCCAAACTAAACTGCATAGAATCTTTTTTCACGATTTTTGAAAAACATGTTTGACCGTTAATCTGTTTAACTACGTATAATAATAAAAAAAATAAAAAAAATATTTAGAAACTACTTATTACGACGAATCCAACAATATCAAATATGATAATATTATTATTTATATATCTATTTAAATATGTGGTCAAAGTTTGACAATGTTAACTTGTCAATTAGTACAAAAAGCAGTTTAGTCTGAGACAAAGGAAGTATTTAAAAAGTGACTCATACGTATTTAAAAATGAAAATTATTTTTTAAAAAGAAAAGTAGAAATTAGTTAGTCAATCATTTCAAAATAAGACATGCTAAATTATAAGTACAGCTGTACAGCTCCATAATTAATTCATACAGCTGTATCTGGTTAGTCAAAATGTGCTGGAGGAATACGGTTGAAAAATTGATAGTTTGATTGTTTAGATAAGGGTTTGACCAGCTCATATGGATCGGGTTAATATCTTATTTGAGTTAAAATGGGTCTGTTCAAAATGGCCGGATCGGATTTTGATTCAAATCGATATGTTTTGACTCATTTACAATTTTATCCCATTTTTATAAAAAATTATTAAAAAATTATTTTATTACAACATACCCACCATTAATTTAATTCATAAACAAGTTTAACATTCTTGATTTTTTTAAATAAAATAATTTTGCAAAACTACTATCAATTATATATAATATATTTATCAATATGTGAAATACATATTCATAATTGTATAAATAAATTTTAGTAAAATTATATTTCTTAAATGAAATATTAAAAGTATTCTAACTAAGAAAAATGAAAATAATTGTATTTTTTATTAAGTGATAGTATATAATTAAATACAATATAATATTATTATTTTAAATTATATAAAAATAAATCATATTTTAATTATTAATTAAATATTATTACAGTTAAAATAATATATTTTATTTAAATAAATTATTAAAAATACTATTTTTTATATGATTTGGTCAATTTGGATCGAACCATGACCCAATCCGACCGAACCCGACCCGATCCGAAACTATAAAAAATTTGACTCGATCCATTTGTCCCAAAATTTTTAATCAATTTAGGTCGGGACCACTGACCTGTCCCAACCCGTCTCAACTCATGAACAGGGTTTAGATCAATGGACGTTATGAATTACTCTTGAAATTTTCTCTTCCTTATAAAGAAGGGCACATGCACTTGAATTATCCGGATACAAAATTTGTTAGACATATGTTAATTAAGATTATCTTGATGTAAATTTATTAGTTATCAGTTATACAATATCCATGTCATAATTAATTAATCTTTGATACTGCGTCATGTGCACATGATCATATTCTGAACATTTATAAGTTTATGGACCAGTGTTATAGCTAGTTATCTAATACACCCTCCATGCCTATAGTTTGACTCGACTGTGCTTACAAGGAAAATTGACTTATTTTAAAAGTGGGGATCATCTTTTACCTTTCTTTCAAAAATAACTTTCACTTTTAAGATAAATTATTTTTTAACACTTTACCAAACACTGATTAAAAAGTGTTTTGCTTATAAGCAAAACAGCTTATAAACTTTGTCAAACAGAGCCTATGTCTGAAGTGTTATTTTGGGATAAAATTTAGACAATTTGATCATAAATATCATTAATACGTCGGATTTTTTTAAAAAAATTATCATAATATAAATATATTTTCAATTATACAATAACTTATTTTAGACCGACTAACCGTTAAACGGGTCATTTTATAATTAAAATAACTATGGGATGATTTAATATATTTTTTAAAATAATTGTAACGAGATTTCTATAACCTTGAAAACTTTTAAAATATATCGCAATGTATAAATAATTATAATATGACACAAGAAAATAATGAAACAATGTTTTTTCAAGATTATCTAACCATTAGTCAATCTAGCAGATTTTCTCTTTCAATTATATATAATTATACATGAATATTAACGCTATTATATGTGATTTAGAAACTGTATATGTAGCAG
>JAUOBV010084771.1:0-13312 GCA_032360425.1 Rubia occidens | reverse complement strand
AAGAAAATAAAAACCCAACCGTAACGGGCCCGCCCCCTTTCCCCCCCCCCCCACCCCAAAAAAAAATTAAGCACTCCTACAGTCCTACTATCGTTGAAACCATGGAAACTCTTCCCTCAGATTTAGTGCCAAAGGTGCGCCAAGCTGAGAAGGCTACGGCCAAGGAGAGGGAGCTTCAAGAGTCCCTCTAAAATGTTATCTCCACCCATGAGGCTGAAGTGAAGGAGCTTTAGAAGAAGATCAAGAAGGCTACCTCCGACAACAAGGTAGAGTTAAAGGGGCTTCAGTAGAAGCTATCGGCGGTGGATAAGTCTGTTCAGTCCTTGACCAGTGAGAACACTAGACTGGAAAATCTTTGCTCCACTAAGGAGCATGCCTCTATTCTTAAGGCCTACACCAAGAAGTTCGTTAAGGTCTAGGGGTTCCGAGCCTTCTTCGTGTCCTTGTCAGAGACATGCATTAGGGTCACTCTGAATGCTCTTGCCATGACCATCAACAGAGTCCTTCTAGCTATGTATTCTAGCACGTTGGAAGTGCACAAGAAAAAATCTTGCCCCTCTCATCTCGATTGCCTCTAGTGGAAATCCATCTAGGATGGGCTATTAAATTCCCCTTGCTCGAGCACCTGAAGGTTTTGGGCCACATTTTTACTGCCAAGGAGATCCGTGGCCTTGAGGTGGGCGAGGACGAAGAGTGGAGGTTGCTAGATCCTAGAGTTTGACCCAAGGCCAAGCGCCAGTCAACTTTTTTGAACACTGTCGTCGTTGCGCATAGAGTAAGGAATTGTAATATACTAGCAGGTTGTTGCACCGCGCGATGCGCGGTGTTGTTGGATTGATTCTGTAAATGTATTATGAAATGGTAATTAAATTGCATTTAAGTTGGTTTTTTTTGGCATAGGGTATGATGAGATAGGGTAGATAAAGATGGAAAGTTAAGAATATATGCAAGGTTAATCTTGAAATGTAACTAAAGTGTTTGAATAGAAGTTATATTTGTAAGTTTAGTTTGAAGATTGGTTGAATGAGAACTTTTGTGTAAGAGTGATGTGGGAAAATGGAAAACTGTTTTTTAATAGGTTTATAAGAAAAGGAAAAGTGCTATGTGTGTGTATATGCTGACCAAAACATATATGTTACATAGTAGGGAAAAACAGACAGGGTATCTGCATACTGAGGTTCATAGATTTCCAAAAGGGAGGTTTTAATAGGGGAAAAAATGATGTACATATCAGTGTAAATATACAAAATAAGTAGAGGGCTAGGTAATAAATAAGTGAAATAGGGGGAAACATTGTAGAGTGTGTAATAACGGAACATATGTGATAGGGAGGAAAATGTTAAGTTTAAAATCTAGCTTACGAATATGTTTTTTTCATATATAAGTTATATTACATACGTAATGTAGCAGACAGAACATAGGAAATTATTGATATACAAGCTGGAAAACTATTTCGGTTTCTTGGTAGGTTGTTCTGGGGTGTCGGAGACGTCGTCAAACCTTGCTAACAAAGAAGCCTTGGCTTTACCTGTTGTTAATCATGCATATAAGGGTAATGGTTAGGCATTGCAAATGGGAATGGATGAAGTGCATAAGGAGGTTTGTTCTACATTTTATAAGGTGCAAGTATCTACCAAAATAGAAAGGCATGGTAGTATAAACTAACCTCGTGTATTGAGCCGCAGTTGGGAAGGAGTTTCGGTTGTGTGAGCTTCAACAGAAGAATGTGGGCTAGGCTGAATCTTGTGGGGTGTCTTTAATTGTGCAGTGGCTGGTGGATTCTGCAACGGATGTGAAGGTGTATCATGGGTTGGAGTTGTTGCTGGTGTACCAGTACCTACAAGGGTGGTTGTGGGGGGTGCAACCTCTTCAAGAATATTAGATACGACATTCTCAGAGCACTTTACCACTGTGTATCTAGGAGTAATTTCATGGGCCTTGAGTTTGCCGATTGTCAGCTGAACTATGAAGGTTTTTTTTTCCAGTTCAGTCTCCCTTAATTGTATGTAACCCTAGCATTTAATAGAAGAAGTATATGAACAAAAATGTGTATTAGTAAATTTGTAGATGGAACTTGTTTTAATTTATCGATGAATATGGATGAAAATCTGTAAGTTATTTTAATTTCTTGTTATACCTGAGATACACCTGTCATAGCTTCGACAGCAGGTAAACCTAGTAAAGTCTCAGCAACATCCCCAAACCAAGTTGCGCTGATAGTGCCACTGGTATCGCTCAGCTTTGCTTCAAAGCGGCACCTGTAGAATTATATAACATATAAAGCTTGTAGTGTTATTTTTTAGGAAGGCAATATTGTGAATGTCAAGTATATGACAGTAAGGAAGATGAGAGGAAGTTACCTAGGTTCTGCAAGTTGTTTTGTTGAGCAGACGTTGCATGTGTACTGAAACTGAAAGGCAGCGGTTGTAGCATTGAAACATTTTGTGCAAGTCATATAGTGGTATTTCTGAGTGATTCCTTGCAAGCTCACAGAAACTTTCAAACATGCCATCTAAAAAAGTAATTTGGTTGTTAGTTGTAGTGAAGTGATGGTAACTTAGCTATGATAGTGAATATCTTAGAAATGAGTAGGTAGTTTTTCTAAAATATATCACCTTTTGCTCAGGAAGTATGTTGGCCACTGTAGTGACATTTGTAGTGGCATTCATTGGGAGACTTACAACATGTAATGTGTCGATGTTAGAGGAGACAAGGTCTTGGATTTGTTTCTGGTTCTGAGTAGCCCTGCAGCAAGAATAAGATGTGAGTGGATGATTATGTTTATGTAAGCATGTAATCTAAATAGCATACCAATTTTTCAGATCAAGAGCTTCATCGTTCGAGGCATCTATTAAGAGGCTTGTGCGAAAGGTTGATGATAGTTCTAAACCTGCATGTGTAACACAAGATAGGTTATGCACACAAAACCTTTTAGGTGTATATTATGCTTGTTAAAAGATGGGGAAATTAGTCTAACCATTAAAGAAGCTGATGTTGACTCGCCTTGCTATGAGAATTGGATATTGGCTAATCATGCGAACTAATGCAGCTCCTTCACCAGTGACAAGTTCAGCCCATAAAGACAATTTTATCGCTTGATAACTTAGAAAAGAGAATGGTATTAACAAATGTTTTAGACAAAGTTGATGTAGGAATGCATATGACTGGAAAAGAATTCTTTTAAAAACCTGTCATTCATGAGGGTAAATTTCTGCAGCAGCCGTGGGCCTTTTTGTGTGACGACAGTTTGAGTCGGCTGAAAAGCTACTACAATACCTATAACATCTAAGCAGATAAAAGAAGATGGGAAAAGGAAGGAAAAAAATAAGTGCCAGAGGGAAGAAATTTAGGATGCATGAATTGAATTAAAGATGGTCATAAGAGATTAACCGATAGGTCCTTCTGCTTTCTCATACAGTTGAGGTATTTCAGAGAATGGGACATAATGCTTTTGCAGTGCCAGGATTTGCTCATGGCTTTCAACATTTTCTATCACGGTGGTTGTATCAATGATCCATTGCATGTTAATTGGCCCTTTCACATATTTCTTATCGATTTCCTTTATTTGAGCATTTGAAATGCGATATTTATGGTACAACTCAAGCTTTGAGCCCATGGTATGAATAGCTCTGTTAAACATTATACCCTCAACCTTTGTCCCCTTATTTGCACAATAAAACAAGTGTAAGTGTGATGTCATTTCTGCTGAATAAACTGTGTGTGATATAAAACTGTAGTAAGAAATATAGAGAAGCAAGGGTCAAACTAAGAATCACTGTAGGAATATCAATCAGCAGCAAGGTTTTTTTCCAGAAGTTTTGCTAAGTGCCAGTAGTACAGCCACTGCTGGATTGTAGCGTTTATGTTACTATGAGGTAAGAACTATGCAATTTTATTGTTCGTGTATGAAGAGAAAAGAAGGTGCTAGCTGGCATTCATGGAGAAGAATGGCAGTAAATTTGAGTGAGAAGAACATTATAAAAATCATATGATCTTAACTTGACAGTTGTATTGTATGACAAAGGAGATAATGGAGAGAAGTTAGAATAAGAAATATTTAATAATAAGGAGGGGGGAAAATACGAGAGTTGAGGAAAGGAAAATATAAGATGAAGACCATTAGAAATCTGTCCAATGTAGCTTATAGTGCATAATAAGGCATTGGTGTAGGTTTTATTGTGGTGGCGGCATGACAAAAAATAATTGCAGCCTGTTCACCTGATGATACATCTGTTGGGAAAATTACAGAGTTGGCCATTTCTCTTTATCTGAAGCAGTATAGTACATGTTATGGTGCTATAGAGGGAGAGAAAGAGAGTAAGTAATTAATTTAATATTTTCGTTAATATTGTTTTCAAGAAACATGTTGTTTTGGTATTTGAGGGTTTTTTATTGCAGTTTATTGAAGCAGATGAAAAGGGTTACAGAGTGATTGCAGTAATGGTTGAATTGGAAGTACAATTTTATTAAGAGAAAGAGAGGTTAGTTAATTTTAATAGAAGGGTATTACATATAGTATATGATTATATAACCTGATCTGGTGTAAAAAAAACACAAGAGTGGGTGACATTAAAGGTAGGGGGAAATTAGTAATAGAGTTGTAGGGAATGAACAAATGGTAGATAAATGGAAATGAAAAGGACAATTTTTTGTGTATGAGGGGGAAACAGAAACGCTTCAATCATGCAACATTAGCTAAAAACTTCAAATACATACTGTATCTAAAACAACGTGGGATACTGAAAAGTAAAACCTGATTGCCAAATGTTATAAGTTTCTTTTGTGCATGAATAATCTGAGTTTGACATATAAGGTATGCATAATGGGAAAAGAAATTTCAATTAAATATTTGTTGTTATACCTCATCATCTTGAAAGATGAACTTTTGTAGTTTGGTAGGACTTGTTGCACTTTGATAAGGAACACATTTTTCGGCCACCGTGATTGTCTTAATCCAAGGTTTGTCTGAATCCCTTAAGTCGATAATCCTTTTTGGTGTTTCCATCTAAAAAAAGAGGAAAGTTTATAAGTGGAATTAAGGCAAACCGCATGTATCATGAGCATAACAAAGTTGAACATGGAAATTTTGTTCAGTTTTTCAAAAAAAAAAGGGAAAGGGTAATTATTTAGACAGGATATAACAGAATATTGTTGTTGTTCCCTGGTATGTGTAAAACATTCTTTATGTACTTATGGAAGCGAGTATGTATCCCCCATAATAGAGGTATTATTTGGGGTTAAACTGCAGGAATGGAAAGGAAAAGGTTAATTGTGTGCATGTAATATAGCTAATGCATGTGTGTGTAGTTCATTAATACGAAGTTAAATACATTGAGAATTTACATAATGAAGCAGCTTGCATGATGTTGGTTGCTGCTATATAGGCAACATAGATAGAGAAAGCAACATAAATAGGTTTACCAGTCAGTCTTCAATGCATTTTTTTTTGGGAGAGAAAGGGATGTTATGGAGGAGATTTTGATGAACAGTAATAATGTAGAAGGTGGAAGAAGGAGACAGCAGAGTCCGGTAGAAGAAGAAGAAGAAGTAGAGAAAAAGGAAAAGCGAGGAAGAAGATAATAGAGGAACTTCAAAAGTATATAAAGTTCATAGATCATATGTTATGGCAGGAGAAGAATTTTGGAAAACTTGGCAGAACCAGTGGAAACTGTACAGTGTAAACTATATATGTGGGCCATAAATTATATACGGGTAAAGAAACATATAAGTCTTTGGCCAGGTGAAAATGTGTAAACAAACAAATGGCTAGAGTTGAGACACAGTAAATGCCTCTGAATAGTAAGCCAGATAAGGGATGGAATGAACCTGTCAAAGCACAGCAGTAAAAATTGACTGCCCTGGAGATCTTAAGTTGACAGAGATATGGATTTTACTGTTTTCTGTCAGTTAAATCTATCCACTTCCAAATGGTTAGCGTTGGGCTTCCCGAAATCAGTCCTCAGATATATTAGTTTATGTTTGATGTTACTTTTTGTCTTTTGTCCTTAAATAGGTTTTGTTTTTTTTTGGGGCCGATGAATTTATTTATTAAATTACTCCCTCTGGTTCTTTAACATTGGCACACTTACTTTTGGCACAAGGATTTAGGAAGGTAGAGTTAGTGGTTGAGAATTCATTGAAATGGTAAAAAGTAAAATGAATGGATGAAAATAATCTGGAATTTTCCAAAAAAGGAAGTGTGCCAATATTAAAAAACCATCCCAAAAAGGAAAGTGTGTCAATGTTAGAAAACCGGAGGGAGTATTTAATTTTGTCAGTATGAGCATGAACAACAGCATCATTATAAATAAGTGTTAACCATGAGTAAATGTAATTGACCAATTTAAAAGCTCTCATTTGGCTAACTGTTCTTTGGAACCTATTTTTCTCAGGGGGTTTTGTCTTTTCTTTAGATACAGCGTTTGGTCAATTATAAAATATGGCTAAACTAACTTTAATAACTGTAAATAAAAAGGTGAAGTAATATTTTGTGTCAGAGGATATGATCTGGTCAGAATAGTATTTTATGAATTTTAATGGACGTGAAAAGGTGTTTAAAGGAAAATATATATGAATGTATAATTTATAATGATGCATGATTGACACAACCTTCTTTTTCTATAAATACTTTAGTCAGTAGATCAGAACACATCAAGCCCACCAATAATCTTGAAGAAATAGTTAACAACGTGTTTGACCTTTTTTACTTCATAGTTATTCCTATAGCTTTTTACTCTGTCAAAATAACAAGCCCCACTCATCTTTGCCTGCCTGCTACCGTAAAGATGGTGTTTCCAAGTTTTCTATATGACATAAACGTTGACAAACAGTTCCACATGGTTAGTAAAAGGTTCTATATTGTCACTTTTAGGTTACACATAATGTCAGAGGATACAGATACAGTTTTGTTGTGTAGTAAGTGTAAAGGTCCTAACAAAGGCAATATGGTGGGGAAGAAATGTTGCCTGCAGCTTTAATTTTCTGTAATAAATGAACTTGTAACTTTCTAGGTTTTTTCCCCTCCTTTTTATTCTCTCTGCTATTTGCCTTTTGTGTATATAGGTTATGGAATTCAGGAAAAGGCGTTTTGCAGGTCTGACTTTTGTGATTCATTCCTGATTTGTTAAATATTTATATAGATTATGAAAGTATAAAGGAATCCAGCTTGCCATTTCTGGGAAGTAGCTATTGGGATTACTTGTTTATTTCATCTAAAATTGTTGGTAAATGTTTTTGGTAGATGATATTAGTTTAGGTTCTATAAATTTAATGCTTGGTAATATACATGGATGGTTGTAAGTAATAGTTTGCAGGTTGCTTTCATTAGGCTGTTTATTAGGCTTTGGTATAAGTGGTAGAAAAAATGTTTTTATAATTGAACAGCCTCTTAGTACACAGTTGAGCTCTTATTGTACTAAGATAGCTTTAAAAAAGTATGAGCATAATTGTAAAGTCTGTGGAACCTATATAAAGAAAATCAGTGTACAATATGGTAACACTTGAAAGGTGGGTAAAGGAATGTCTATGGTGGGGCTGCGAACTTTTGTACAGATTAGGGATAGACCATATAAGTTTGCTGAATGTGACTTATTATAGTTAAATGTTAGATAAAAGAAATGAAGTGGTGGCTCTAAAGGGGGTGTTCAAACATAAATGATACATCCGAGAGATGATGTCGTTATATTCTGTAGAGGAAGGAACTTTATGAAGTTGTTAAAATATAGTTGAGTTTTAAATAGCTGATCTATCATAGCATTTGAACAAACATATAGTCAGTAATGGGCAATTAGGTTTGCTTCATTATCTGTGAATATGGTCTACTGGTTTTTAAGGTTGCAGTAACCTGAATGTGGCATCTAACATTTTGGGAATCACATGTTGTACTTGTTGAAGTTCTTATATGCCTAATTGTATTGTATGAGTTTAATAAAGCCTATTTTTTTTCATTGCTATAGAAGTTCTCGGTGGATGTGCAGAAGAAGTTTATGTTAGGTTATGGTAACGATATAATGTTGCATAGTCCAATGAGTTCTACCAATACAGAATTACACGAGGATATGGCTGGAACCATGTTTTTAGATGCTAAATTGATGGTTAGTATGTTTGAAACATTCACTTTGAAGGAAGAGGGTTTCTTACATTGCTTTAGCCCGAAACCTGGAGAGCTCTTTGTGAGGCCTTTTCATTTGAAGGGAGCAGAGGTTAGATATGTGACTCCATGTCTGTATTATGAGCATCCACATATCCTGCAGGAATTGAATCCTGGGAAGAAGAAGGAAATGGTGAGAAAAATAAAGTCAATCATATGTTGTTTATCTGACTGAATTTGCAATTTATCAGCATGAATGTTATTGTTATTAAGCAGTAAAATTGTTTCGTAAATATAGTTTCTCCCAACCACATTTGGCTATGCAACTCTTGCAACGGGCTTAAAAGCTAGCATTTTGAAGACTGTAAAAGGTTGTTTTCCTGTGACAACCTATTATCTTGGTGATGGAGGCTTAAAGTTTACTGGAGGTTCGTGGGAACAATTTTATGAAAATCACCGCCTACATTTAGTGGAATATGCTGTGTTCCAATATGAAGGCGATGCACAGTTTGAGGTTTCCTTTTTCTTAAAGAATGGTTATCAGCATCCTTCTAATATTTCCTACACTTTTGGTATGTATATATACCCTGCTTCTAATAAGTCGAAATTTCTGGTGAGCTAAATAGAATTTGACCTGCCATGCGGTTGTTTTTGTAGGATCAGAGGAGGAAATGTATCCTATGGGGGATATTTTTCATAAAGGTATTTGGAGGAGTTCATTTTACAATTGGGTTTTTTTAGCTATATTATTAATGAGCATAACAAATTTGCTTATTTTGGTTAACAGCTCATTGTAGGGGTCGCAATGGTGGTGAGGGATCAAATAAGCTGAGTAAGCAACTAATTGGTTTTCTATCAAATGTATTTTCCTCTAAAAAAGATTGTAATGCAAGAAATGAGACTTTTATGCAGGGAAAATTACTAACGAAGGGTTATGTTATGGGTCTTCTATCTATAAAGGAATTATTTATGAGGCTGAACAATCCATGTCTGGCAAACAGAAGGGTAAGGTTATTTATAATATTTAGAAGGTCTTTGTTTTTGTGGTTTTAAATTTGTTTTCTACATGTGCAGTTGTTTTGGAAGAGGAAGGGATAAAGGAGGCTTCAACATGTCCACCTATTTTGGAAGGGGAAGAGAAAAAGGAGTCAGATGAGCAGAGTTGCTTCACGATAATGTTGACCAAAGAAAAAATCAGCGGAAACAGATTGGTATGGTGGCTGGTTGGTGATTTGTTAGTTGTTCATAAAGAAAAGTTGGTTAAATCATCAAGTTCTTTACATTGCAGGTGTTACCTTCAGAATTTGCACAATCTGCATTTTTTAGGGGAAAAGAAAAAGTGTATTTGAACTGCAGGAACACCACTTTTGAAATGCGCATTTATCGGTACAATGAATTTAGAAGATGTAATTTAGAAGTACCTATGATGCAGCTTCTAGGACCTTGGGACACCATCTGCAAGCACAGGCCAAGTTGGTTTAGGTAAAAGGTTCTTTTTAACTTTCAGAAGAATCAGGTAAGTACAAGTGATGTAGCCAGTATTATTGCAGTCCTTGCAGCCTGATAAAAGGACATGAATCAGTAAGAATAATGACTGTAAAAATCAGCCGAAGAGAAATTTGGCTATTTTGGTGGTACTTAGTTCATAATGAACATGCAATGACAGTTATGCTAAGTTACATAAGTAAGGAATGGTCCAGTCTTGTACAATTCTGTCAGGATGTGCAGGGTTCTGGAAAAAAAACATCTTTTGTGTTATAATGGCGGTACTTAGGTCGGCTGATATGACAATGTGGCATTTACTTTTCCTTCCTAGGTAGTTATGTATTGTATAGCTTGGTGTTTAGCCATGTGTAGGGTTTATGTAATATAAGCAACCTGGTTATGGACTATGTAAAATAAGGCATGCAGTATCTTTGGATAAGTTTGTAGACATTAATTTTATGCCTGAGGTCAGTCAAATTCAGGTGTGCTTCTTTGTGTAACCCATGGGCAAAATAGGTAGAGCTAATGTATTCTATCTAAAATAAGTTTAACAGCAGCATATGGCAGTAATCACTGCTGATAAAAAACCTGATGGATGTAATCTAACTCTACGATTACAAGAAAGATGATAAAGGCACTGTTCTGCAGCCTAACTGTGGAGCAGCAAAGGGGGGAAAATACAGAGATTATTAACTATGGTAGTTTAACATGTTCTGACAGCAGAAGGGTGTAATAATTTTACATCATAAAAAAATGTATCATCAATCAGAGAAGGACATGAGCAAAGTTTTTTTTAGAGGCAGTAGGTCAAACTAAAGAAACACAAAGTGTGACGAAAAAGCAAGCATGGAAAAAGTTGACTTCCTGGTAAAAAAATGGTCTGTGTCATCTAAAAGGCTGTTTTTTTGTATATGCAGTTACATGTATTTTGTTTATATTAGTACCCTAGGGCTGAAATAAATGGCATGGCTGCAGTGAATAGGGGTGAGGAAGGGTCTGTAATTAGAGGAGAGATTGAAAGTGATGTGTGAAATGTGATTAAATGTATAATAAATGAAGAGGATTAAGCAGAAGCCATTTAGAAGGAAAGGTTGGTTGCAAATTTAAAAGTGTTTTTAAGGAAATGTTCAGTAAACTCATGGAGGGGAAAAATGTATTAATCTGGAAAACGTCAGTTTTTATGGAATAGCAACCGAAAAAATTTAGACTCACTGGGGAAAAAAATTGGCCATAGCAGTAATCGATCATTTGGGATGAAAGGGGAGCTTGTTTTTATTGTGAGTAAGTGGTTTAGTTTCAATAGTAGAATGATAAGAGGAAGGCAATTACTGGAAATGGAAACAATTGGTTTAACCAATGGTGTAAAACATGCTCTTATTATATATACAACAAAAATAATGAGGAGGAAAAGACCATTAACATTGTAGAGAAAGCAGAAAAAATAAGGCAGCAGGTAATAAAATTTGTCTTGGTTAAACGCTGCAGTATAGGCTTGTTAATATAAGAAGGGGGAACATCTAATCAATTAACCATGTAAATTAGCAAACATCCTGAGGGGTAAAAAGGGATTTTGTTAAATAGACAACCACACTGACAAAGAAATGAAACCATAGGCAGAAGGTAACGAAGAATAAAAATGAGATGAACCGGAGATAATATTCATAAAAGGATGTGTAGCTGTTATGAGGTTTTGAAATTTTTTCCATATAAATTTACAAGGTTTAAATGAAAAGTTCTATACTTATATTCCAGAATGTAAAGTGGGCGGTAAACATTGAGCGTGGCAAACTAATGAAGGTCAAATTCAATGGCGTATTGCAGAGGATTACAAATAAATCCTCTAAATTAAATTTCACATATGGTAAGCGACCTACATTTTAGAGAGAGGGAAAATGCTTTAGAATATACATAATTTATGCTGACGGATATTTTGTAAAAGAAAACATTAGCTAATATAATGTTTTTAGAATGAAGATGGAAAGAACAGGCAGGATTGTATTTTGAACACAAAGGGAGATTACATATATCAAATCTGCACTTTGAAGTTTGTATATATAAATACAGTTTACAAACGGGCATTCATGTGGAGGGAACTATGTCAGGAACTTTGAAGAAGAAACTTTGAAGGCAGTACTACTTCAGGCTGTTGGTCGGGGGAAAATATGTGACTTAAGGTAGCAGAGAAATAGAACAGTTGCAGGTGGAATCTTGTGAAGAATTAATTCAAAACCATAAGTACACCAAATTAGCGTTATTACAAGACTAGTGTTCTTCCCAGAATCAAACTTCGTATATGCAGTTCTTGTGAAATGATGTGGAGAAAAAAAGTTATTAAAGGCTGTTCATTTTAGTTATTTCGTTACAGAAAAATAGCAGGTTTTGCCTTGAAAGAGGACTGGAACGTTGAGGGAATGAAAAGGTAGAGGGGAGGAAAAACGTACAAGTTGATCGATGAGCAGGAGGGTATAAAAATTTCAGTAATGGTTTGTAAGAAACGACTAAATGTGCAGGAACAGTGTGTTGAACAAGAAACATAGAGAATCAGTACACAAAGCAAACAACAGTAGTTTTCCGGTGCTGCAACTCAAATGTGAAAAATGTTGAACTCTTCTTACAACTTTTTGTTGTTTAATACAATTGGGAGATTTTTGTAGCAGTAAGAAGAATGAGTTTTATGTTAATTTGTCATTCCCGTACCACTGTGCTGGTCTTAGATGCACCAACATGTTTTTCGTAAATTGGTAATGCAATGGTAAAAAACACAGTATGGACAAGGTTTTTGTTGAACACATAAACACTTTTAAAAAAAATTGAATGTAACTCATACCATACTGGTAATAGATGAAAAGATGAACAATAATGGTCTGATATGGAACTGCATAATGTAATTGTCAAGGTTAGTAGTCATAGTTAATTCTAGGAAAAAGCTAAAACCAAAGAGGTTTTTTTGTTTGATATCCACAGAAGATATTTTGGCAGAAAATAAAGAGATCGAGGAAGATTGTGAGTTTTAAAGGCATATATGTAAAGTTAGAATTGGAAAATGAGAAATGGCTGTAAGAAAACCTCTTACCTACAGTTCAAAATGATGAAGGAGACTGCCAGTTCTATATGTATATATATGTGTGTGTGTGTGTGTGTAAATGTAGAATGAGCAAATGGGAAATCAGTGGCAGAAATATAGATACTGATAGATGAACACTGTAAATAAAATGTAGTTAAGGAAAAAAACAGAATTAAAAGGGCATTACAAATGTCACATAAAACCAAAGTAGCGGCAAAATCTGAGTTCCCAACAGAAAGAAAAACTATACAACATCATAAAGTAGGAAAAATTAATAGCTAGGCAGTTTCACCAAACTCAAAGATTTCTTTAAAGACAACATTCTTAGTTCTCAGGTCAGCTTTATCCTCATCAAATGTAGGTGGTGCAAGTAAGACTTTAACAGAGGTAGAAGTCTTCGCCCGTGAGAGCGCTACATAAAGTTGGCCATGCGAAAAAACAGGCTGTTCTAGGTAGAGGCCTACGAAATCCAGTGTTTGACCTTGAGATTTGTTAATTGTCATGGCAAAACATAAGCGAATTGGGAACTGAAATCTCTTGAAAGGGACAACTGTTTTACCTCCAGAATCATAAATTAAAGGAATTCTAGGAATGACAACTTGTTTGCCTCTGTAAGGTCCAAAAGCAATCTCAGCTTTAATTGTGGCATGACATAATTCCCGACAGACCAAACG
>JAUOBV010084667.1:0-13312 GCA_032360425.1 Rubia occidens | reverse complement strand
GTGGAAGAAGGATTAATGTTTGGAGAAAATGGGGTTAATTTGACGCTTGTAGCTGAGTTGGTTCATATTAAGTTATTAATGTTATTTTTTTCTGGTTATGTACTAACTCTGTAAATCGATTGTTATGACTTTTCTGATGTTTTCTTATTATGGTTATGTAAATTGATGGCTATGGTTTTTTCTGGTTATGGTTTTTCACATAAGGATCTTATGTTATTGCTTCCGTATAGATGATTTAATCTCTTCTCTGTTTACTAGTGTTAAAATACTTTCTTAAGGTCACTACTCACCTTTTGTTATAGGTGATTTCTTTTTCTGCTTTTTTGCTTCTACTTGTTCTTTCAATTAAGCAAAACTCCTTGTTTAAATAGACCATATGCATTAGTTTATGAAGAAAGACACATGACTTGCATTGTATAAATTGGTCTTTCAAGTTCAAGATACTATATTCCATTGTTTTAAAGGGTTTAGGATGCTTTCCATTTCTATTAATAGTACACACTGATTGTTTACTAGGTTCATTAGCTGTGTTAAATTAACTTCCCATTTCTTATTTGCAAAAGCTGGGGAAGTATATTCAAATGGCTGACAATATGTAGGCATTTGTTTTGGTTAAAGCATAAACTCTGGGGAGTTTTGGTTTGGTCAGTGGTAGATAGTTTAAATTTTAAACTGCCATCACTTTTGTTTCCTTACCTTCTCTGAAAGAAAACTAAACTGAAGATCAGTATATTTAACACCATTAGAGTTAGTTACATCCAATACAGTGCTTTTGACATCTTTGAGAAGTAAATTGACATTTTAAACTTCACTTTATGGCTTTACTTAAATAGTTACAGTGTTCTTCAATTGCTTTCTTTAGATTACCTAGATTTCACAGCCATGGATTTTAAAGAAGTTTGTAGGCAGTATCTTTTGATTCTTTTCCTAACCATTCTATTTGTGATCTTAATTTGTTGGATTTGGTCTTCATTTGATATGTGGTCAGTATATGGTGAAGTCTAATGATGTGGTTGAACTCGGATTTTTCTTGTTAGTGTGAATAATGGAAGGAAAGAAACATGTCATTATGTGTAGATACATGTACTTGTCATCAAGCTAAAAGGCCCATTCTTACCTGAACCAGATGCTTCATTTTTCTTGTTTAATGAAAATAAAAGTCGCTAAAATTCAAATTAATGTGTATACTGTTGCCAATTTATTTCTTCCCTGAAACTATTCTTCGACTCAGGAAACGGACTGCATCATGTGAAGGGAAATTATAGTTTGATGTTAGTGTGTTAGTTTCATTTGTAATGCTTTTGAATGTCTCGGTCTTTGTATTTTAGATAACCACATAGGGCTGTGTATAGATTTCAAAGTCTAAGGAAGAGTTGCTTTTGTGTTCTTTACTTGATGAGTATATGACTATTTTGCTTTCGGCTAGAATCCTTTCCCCTCTTCTCTTTCTTGTTCACTTTGTTACATTGACATATTTAGTTGAGATTTTTGTTTGTACTTTTCTTTTCATCTTGACACAAAAAAGTAGCTTTCAAAGCCATCGCCAATTGATGCATTGTCCATATCGACACAAAAAAGTAGCTTTCAAAGCCTTGGGAGATTTATGATCCATCCCCATTTACTTGCTTCATTTTCTTGGAGCACAGTAAAGCTGAGAGATGTACCTGGAAATAAAAATGACTCAGTAGCATCCACACCATTTAGAACTCTAACTGAAGGCATTTCAAGAGAATCAAGAGTCAACAGTCCTTTTGTCTCATTCGGTAGCTGGTCTAAGGAAATAAAATTATCATCATTTTAGTCCGGAAAGTGAACTTAGCCAAAGAGGTTTATTTGCTTCCCTAAAAATGTGCTTTAAATCCATACCCTGTAAAGATTTCTTAATTTTGTGAGCTAAAATATAGGAGTGCCAAGGAGAATTATTTAGCCATTTTGTGAGCTACATGTATCTAAACAACCACAAAGATGTATTCTTATGGTGGATAGATTGATCAGATTTCATAGGGACATGAATATATACTGCTAATGCAAGGTGCTGTTTTGTGCTATTTTTAAATGTTGTTTTGTAGTCATTTTTGGTTAGTTTGTAGTTAATTGTCTTTTCATAGTTAGGGTTGATATCTTTGTGGGAGTTGGAGTACAATTAATGTGATATTTTTATATTTTACATAGGTAAATATGGAATCAAACAACGATGTTCCAATTCAAGAAGATGTTTCAATTCAAGAAGACAACACAATAATTTTTAATAGGAGTACACGCAAGCCGCGATCAAAAGCTTGGAGTTCATTTGAAAAGATAATTAATGATAAGGGTAGACAAGCGGGTAAGTGCAAAAAGTGTGGGGAACAAGTCTTGGGAGATGGTCGGTCAGGTACGTCAAGTTTTAAACGTTATATTTTGACTTGTCGTGCTGGTTTGCTCAATTATCCTATCGTTGAACATTCTGCCTATCGTAAGGAAGTTAGCTATGATGTTTTGAGACACAATTATCCTTATAAATATGTCGAACATGAAGGAAATATGAGAGTTCATAAGTTCTTGAACCCAACGGTGAAACCCATTTCAAAGAACACTCTTAGAAGTGATGTATTGGGAATCTATGAGATACAGAAAGAGAAATTGAAAAGGGAATTAGAGGCTGTAAATGGTAAGATATGTTTGACGTCTGATTTATGGACTTCGTTAACCATGGATGGGTATTTTTGTTTAACAGCTCATTATACAGATTCAAATTGGGTGTTGCAGAAGCGAATATTAATATTTAGACATGTGCCTCCACCACATAATGGTCAGATTTTGGGTCATTTACTTGTCAATTTCTTACAAGAATGGGGTATAGATAGAAAAGTCTTCACTATTACATTAGACAATGCTTCTTATCAAGATGGTATGGTAAAGGTACTGCGAGATCACTTGTTTTTCCATGATGCTCTATTGGGTGGGGGAGATTTTCTTCATGTGCGATGTGGCGCACACATTTTGAATTTAATTGTAAAGCATGGTTTGAAAGCTATTGACAAGTCAGTGGACAAAGTTAGAGAGAGTGCTAAGTTTGTGAGAAGCTCTGAATTAAGAAAACTGAAATTTGCCGATTGTTGTCGAGTAGTAGGGCTGAATGTTACTAAACATGTGAGACAAGATGTGCCCACAAGGTGGAACTCCACATACTTGATGCTTGACAGTGCTATTTCATTCCGTGATGCATATCATAAATTGCAGTTTGTGGATAATCAGTATGTTCATTTTCCTACTGCAGAAGAATGGGTAAAGGTGGAAGAGATTGCTAAGTTCTTACGGCCTTTTAATGATATAACTACTATGTTCTCTGGTTCACTTTATCCAACTGCAAATCTGTATTTTCCTTCTGTGTTCAAGATTGAAGGATTAATTTTGAAGCACTTGAAAAGCACCGATCCTGTCATGCGTCAAATGGCGACTTTTATGTATGAAAAGTTTCAGAAGTATTGGGAATGTTATAGCCTCATCTTTTCTTTGGCTATTGTTTTGGATCCTCGATTCAAACTTAGCTATGTGAGGAATGTTTTCAGCTTTCTTCAAAAACCAACACATGAGGACATGTTTGAGAAAGTTAAGGAGACTTTGTTCTCTTTGTTTGAAGAGTATATGAATTATACTGATAGTGCTTCTATGTTGGCCTCTCAAGATATGATTATGGGGGATGGTAATCAACAATTGGATGATATTGATTTGGTAAGTGTTTTTTTTATAGTGGTCTGAATTCTCACAACAAATTATAATTCATTGTACTAATATTTTATTGTTTGATGTAGGAATTTGTTGCACATGAGAATGAATGTGGGATGGAAGAGAAGAAGTCTCAATTGAAAGTTTATTTGGATGAAGCAAGTCTTCCAAGAAATCAAAAGCTAGATATTCTTGATTATTGGAAGTCGAATAGCATTAAGTGGCCTGAGTTATCATTGATGGCAAAGGATGTATTGAGTATCCCTCTAACCACAGTTGCTTCAGAATCCTCATTTAGTTGTGGTGGAAGACTTATTGACAAATTTCGAAGTAGAATTCTGCCAAGTAATGTGGAGGCACGTATTTGCGGCTATGATTGGTTGTATGCTAAAGGTAGTTACTTTCTCTTCTTATTTACTATTTTATTACCAAAAATAAGTGCCGTAAGATTTTTTATTGTTGTAGATTACGAGGATTCTAATTCTGAAGGTGATGATGAAGGAGGGGTATTTCTACTGATATTAGAAGCTTGATTGCTCGACTTAGCAATTGATATGATCTTTTACTTATACTTCATATTACAGATATTATTCTATCATTCTATCATTCAACAGTGATAGGCCGAATACTTCTCTGAAAGAAACAAGTATAATTGTATACCTCTATGCTTGATAAACCGTATAACTCTATGCTTTCTTGTCCTTGTCCCGTGCTTGATAAACTGCATAACTGTATGCTTTGTTGTCCTTGTCCCATTTGGTATTGAGTATTTTGTGTCTCTCAAGTCATTCTGGAGACATTCATGTTGAGTGAGAGACCTTGTATCACCTGTTACTTTCGAGAAATTGATGGAAAGACAGATATTCAGAATTCATACGTTGTAGTGTATTCTGAGTTTCTGAAGTACTAACCAACCTCCAGCCTTACTACTATTACCCAAAGTGTTGCTTCGTAATTGTGTCCCTTCTAGCCAGCATTTAGCATTCTTACAGCACAATATGCATCGTTGATTTTATTTCAATTCTTCTTGTGCTCAGCCACACAAAAGGTTCAGTTGATGAATTTTTAATTATTTGCTGGTTCATGTGTTCCAAGTTTTGCTCTTGTACCATTGTTCTCCTTATGGCTGTTGTTAATGCTACAATATAATGAGTTACCCGCCTGACGACTTACACATTATGTACTTATATTGAATAGGAGTGAGAGAAGAAGTTCAAGAAATGAGTTTAGGAATGCAAAAAAAAAAGCCGAAAGGGGTACAGGGTACAATCAGATGATGATTCCAATTTTTGTGGATGGGATGAGGAAGATTATTCAAGCATCGGCAGAAGATCACAGAAGAAGAAGCATACAAGAATGAGAATGATCATTCAAGAATGAATTTGTCAAACTAACAGGAATAAGATGAATTGAGGGAACAAGAATGAGAATGATCACAGAATGAGCATACAAGAATGAACATTGAATGATAGCTTTTGATTTAGATAGGCTACATATTGAATGATAGCTTTTAATTTTAATGTTCTAGCTTTCTTATGTAACCTCAAGAAGTTTCATTTAAGATCAATAATGATGGGTATTTATCGGGAATTATCGGTAATGATGGGTATCAATCGGGAATTTATTGGGTATTTAATGGGTCCCGTTATAATAATATAATTTGGGACCCTTTGGGTATCATATTTCCCATTAAATATAATAGATCTCATCCCACTCATTCCCAATAACTAATGGGTATTTGATACCCGATCCCGTTAATCATCCATTTACTAATTTCCCATCCCAAATTTTCCCAATCCCGCCCAATTGACCCCTCTAAGTTTGATGATGAGGAAAAGAAAGAAGAAGAAGAAGGGAAGGAGAAGCTACCTAAAACTACCTATATAGGAGAATGGGGGAGGCCGTTGGATTTTGTGGTGGTCGTGGCTTCACTTGAGGTATTATATCGATAGGGAAAAAGTCAGGACCAAGGTTTTTCGAGAGAGAGAGAGAGCGTTTTTGGGGAGGAGGTTTCAATTTTTGTCAAATACAGTTAACTTTTGGCAGGTGATTTTCATCTTTAAATAGTTAGTTTAAGAATCAAAATCAAGTATATTCATGTATAACTTAGCAGGAACTCGGACATGGAAAATATGAATGAATGTAATGTTTATATCGGCTAAAAATAACAATTTCATTTTTTTGTGTGCTCTTCTAACTTTCAACATAAAAAACTGCAAATATACTTGAAAATTGTAGGACAAATTACATTGGTCTAAATTTAAAATATGAATTTAATATCATGTATTCATTTTAAATTTATATAATCCTTATTTTATATGTATAGATAATTAAAAATATAAATCCATCTAGACCGATAAATCTTCTAGGCACTAGAAACCGCCCAGAAAATGTCATATATCATTTGTGCCAAGCACGCAAGCAATTGGTAAACTTTTTTTCATCGTTGTTCTCACCACTATATACTCCAATAGCAGGAAAAAACAAACAAAAAGAAATTCCGCCATTCATATTTCGTCCTCAAATGCATACCACAATCAAAAATAAAGTTTCCCTTTAAAAAAATAGTACAAGAAAGAAGAGGGAGAAAGAAGGCCAACTAAGCGAAACAAGAAATCATGTTGGTAAAATTAAGAAAAAATCTGCAAGTTGGACACCACGAAGCGGATAGGATTTTTTTGAAAAAAATAAGTTCATGGATGTCGATGTTGTTTTGTGTTTTTTTTGGACCATGTTGTTGCCTAGTTAGTAGTGATGGAGAAGCAAGGACGCACTATTGAAGCAATGAAAGTTGTTCCTATGGAGGAAAACATGTTATGTATTAAAACAGTAGTAGCATGTGGGTATCTCATGGTCTGGGGAGAACAAAAATTAATTTTTTTAGGAGTGTCAACATCTACTCTCAATGGGGGGTAGAAATATTTTGAGCAATTTTTTAATATTATAGATATTGTAGTGATGTATGACCACGGCTCAAAGGAAATCAATACAATTATTTTCAAAATTATATGCAACATCTTAGTTATAGGGGATTAATTTAAGACTATGTGGATATGCATCTTACTAATCGAGTATGAATATGTATCAACGAACTCGGTTGTGAAGCAATTAATTTCAAAACATTTCCTAAATATGTACCACATTCGTGCATGTTTTGGGGATGATGAGATTTTTGCATATCAAATACTTTTGTAATATTATATAATATCCAAAAGGGATCTTTTCTTACACTCTTATTGTTATTAACATGCATCAGCAATAATGGAAGACCTCCGCAACTGAGTTGTAAATTGTATTTAAACCTCTGCTCAATTGCGAAGCCAGCAATTTCTGAGAGTTGACAGCCCTGCATGATTTTGATCTTGTTGTTGACTTTGCAAACTTCTAGCTGCAAGTGGAGCAGAAACTGGCTGAAGCAGTTCTGCTAGCTTTTTAGAAATATCAAGCGTCTGATTCTGCTTAGCCTTTTTCTTACGAAGCGGGGGAGGGAAGCCACTTCGGTTCCTCGTACGCTCTTCTTTTGAGCAGAAGATTAATGCCAAACCTCTTGGGGAAGCAAGACTACATCAAAATTATCATCTTATATGACTTTGTCCTTGCCTTTGTCTCTCTATAAGGCTCTTTTCTTTGTAGGCACAACTGCACTTTAGAAACTGCCTTTGATCTTGTACATGCTCTCTGGGCACCAATAATGTCCGCAAGAGATCGGTAATTTTTCTTCATTGAATGTTCAACTTTGTTTCTGCTATCATTTTTAGTAGTATTCGATTTCTAACTGCATCTTAAGCTCTATATAAATCCTATTATAAATCCATCTAGACCAATAAATCTTCTAAGCGCTTAAAACCGCTAAGAAAATGCCATACATAATTTGTACCAAGCATGCACACAATTACCATAAAGCAGACATGATTTTTTTTGAAAAAAAAAAGAAGAAATTCATGGTTGCCAATGTTGTTTTGTGTGTTTTTACGTACCATACAGTTGCCGAGATAGTAGTGATGGAGATGAACGTGATTGATGGCCGCATTTTTGAAGCAAATAAAATTGTTCCTATGGTGATAAATATGTTATGTATTCAAACAGTAGTAGCATTCAGGGGTCTCCTTGTCCGGGGAGAACAAAAATATATTTTTTAGGTGGGTCAGCATCAACTCTCAATAAGGATGGAAGTATTTTGAGCAATTTTGTAATATTACAATTGTTGTAGTAATTTATAACCACGACTTTCAAAAGAAATCAATACATTTACTGTCAAAATTATATGTATGATCTTAGTTGTAGGGGGATTAATTTCAGACTATGTGGATGTGCATCTTACTAGTCGAATATGAATATGCATCAACTACTGTTGAGAAGCAATTAATTTCAAAAAAGGTCGTAAATATTGCCATATCCGTGCATATTTTGGGCATGAAGAGATTTGTGCATATCAAATACTTTTTTCATATTAAAGAATATCCAAAAGGGATTTTTTGTTACACTCTTATTGTTAACTAACATGCATCTACAATAATGGAAGATCACTACAATTAAGTTGTAAGTAGACTTTAAACCTACGTTCAATTATGAAGCCGGACATTTTACTCATCTCTGAGAGATGACAGCCCTGCATGATTTTGATCTTGTTGTTGATGCTACAAAGTCCTAGCTTCAAGTGGAGCCGAAAGTGGCTGAAGCAATTCTGCAAGGTTTTTAGAAAGATTAACCGCCAGATTCTACTTAGCCTCTTTCTTACGAAGTGGGGAGCGAAGCCACGTTGGTTCCTCGTACGCTCTTCTTTCATGAAGAAAAGTTATCCCAACCCTCTTGGGGAAGCAAGAATACTTCAGAATCATATATGGCTTTAGCCTTGCCTTTGTCTTTCTATGAGGCTCTTTTTCTTTGTAGGATCAGGTGCACTTCAGAGAATGCCTTCGATCCAGCATGCGATCTCCTTGCACCAAGAATGTCTGTGAGAGATCGTATCTGACTTTCTAGCGGCATCTTAAGATGTATATGGATCCAAATATAAAACCATCTAGACCAATTAATCTTCTAAGCACTTAAAACCTCCCAGAAAATGTCATATATCATTTGAGCCAAACACGCACGCAATTGGCACACTTTTTTATCTTTGTTATAACCACTATGTACACCGACAGCTGGGGGAAAAAAGCATTCCACCATATTTATATTTCATCTTCAAATGCATGCCACAATCAAAAATATAGTTTCCCTTCAAAAAATAATATGACAAAGAAAAGGAAGAATGAAAAGAAACATAGCGGAAACAGAAATCAAGCTAGTAAAATTAAGGGGAAAATTTGCAAGTTGGACACAAAGAAGCAGACGGGATTTTATTTTATTTTAAAACAATAAATCCATTGGTACCGATGTTATTTTGTATTTTTCGTGGACCATACAGCTGACGAGATAGAAGTGAGTGAGAAGCACGTAATTGATGGTCGCACGGTTGATGCAAAGAAAGTTGTTCCTATGGTAATAAACATGTTATGTATTGAAACAGTAGTAGCATTTGGGTGTCACATAGTCCGGGAAGAACCAAATTTATTCTTTTAGGAGGGTCAGCATCTACTCTCATTGAGGTTCGAAGTATTTTGAGCAATTTGGTAGTATTACAGCTGTTGTAGTGCAGTATAACCATGGCTCCCAAAGGAAAAATTATATGTATCATCTTAGTTACATGGGGATTAATTTCAGACTATGTGGATTTCAATCTTACTAGTCGAGTTTGAATATATATCAACTAACTCAGTTGTGAAGCAAATTAATTTCAAAACACGTCATGAATATGTGCCACAACCGTGCCTATTTTGGGCATTATGAGATTTTTGCATATCAAATACTTTCTTCATATATATAATATCCACAAGGGATCCACTGTGACACTCTCATTGTAAAATAACATGCATCTACATTAAATGCTAGACATTTGAAACTTAAATGTGAATTGTAATTAAACTGTTTAATTGAGAAGCCGGCTATTTTACTCTCATTAAAGTTACATAGTTGTTGCATTGCTCCGTTCATAAAATCCCTGAAAAATATGAAGGGTTACTTGATAATCCAAATCATTTCTAGGATCAAGGTATTGGTGTACATCCCATAATTGCTAAAGCAATGGAACCGCTTAATGAGCGTGAAGAGTTTACTAATGGCTTTCATCCTTTTCGGCCAAGGTAATATCGAACCATCAATTAAGCTCCCTCTTCATACGGTTATGTAACTTTGGTGATGTATGACTATACGTTTTCGTGCTATAATGTTTACAACTGTAGAAACAAGTAACTGATTAAACATTTCGTGACCATAGAAACGTTCATGTGTTAAAAACAAATTGTTTGCACGTTTTAGGATATTTTTCACACTTAAATATATTTCATTTTAATAAATTTCAATTTATTAATTTTATCCAAACTTGCACACCATTTCAACAACCAAACTTGGGTAAATATAACTTTCTACGTTGATACCACAAATGTGCACCCACCAAAGCTCCACCCATGACAGGACCTCGCTTGATTTCTTTTAACGGAATTTGTGATAGGATATCCCATTTAAGGTTCCATATTGAATCTAATCGTGAGATGCAAAAGTGTTGGCACTTTGGTAGTTTTGACATCTAAAAATAAGAGAAAACGGATGAAAAAAACAAAAGCAAAGTGTAAAGAAGAAAAACATTAAAAATGAAACCTCCACCCTCAATTACTCAGTCGTTCACCCAATCCACCCTAACCAGGTCAGTGAAACTTAGATTCTCCATTGAATATTTGTGGAATTATCATGGATCTTCCAACATATCCACCGTTGTTGACCTTCTGAGACCAGCGGTCAACCGCGTAAGTTCTCGAGAGACCATCCTCCCAAGCCAAAATGCTTTCACCACGTGGTCTTCTAGCTGTGATGAAGAGACTCGATAGTAACAGATACCAAGTAGCAGCAGGAGCACTAGTGCATTATTAGGGTGGCCGGTGTTTGAGTTTGATATTGAGGAAAGGAAGGAAGAAGAGAAGGAAAGGCTACCTAAAACTACAAATGTAGGAGAAGGGAGGAGGCCATTGGATTTGGTTGTGGTCATGGCCTCACCTGTGGTAATATTTCGATGGGGAAAAACTCTGGACCGAGGTTTTTCTAGAGAGAGATGGTTTCTGGGGAGGAGGCTTTCAAGTTTTGTCAAATACAACTAACTTTTTGCAGATGCTTTTCATCTTTAAATGGTTAGTTTAAGAATAAAAATATAAGTATATTCATGTATAGCTTAGCAGGAACTCGGACATGGAAAATATGGGAAAATGTATGTTTATTTGAGCTTTAAAATAACAATTCAATACTTTTGTGTGCTCTTCTAACTTTCAACAAAGAAACTACTAACGTACTTGAAAATTGTAGGACAAATTACATTGGTCTAAATTAAAAAAAATTGAATTTATTATCATGAATTCATTTTAAATTTATATACATATATATAATCCTTATTTTTTATGTATAGATAATTAAAAATATAAATCTATCTAGATCGATTAATCTTCAAAGCACTAGAAACCGCCCAGAAAATGTCATATATCATTTGTACCAAGCAAGGACGCAATTGGCAAACTTTGTTTCATCGTTGTTCCAACCACTATGTACTCCAATAGCAAAGAAAATTTTCTACCATATTCATATTTAGTCTTAAAATGCATACCACAATCAAAAATAAATTTTTCATTTAAGAAAAATAGCACGAGAAAGAAGAGGAAGAATGAAAACAAACTTAGCAAAACAAGAAATTAGGCTAGTAAAACTAAGAAAAAAATCTGCAAGTTGCACACCATGAAGCGGACAGAAATTTTTTTGAAAAAACTAAATTCATGCCTGCCGATGTTGTTTTGTGGGTTTTTGTGGACCCTGTATTTGCCTTATTAGTAGCGATGGAGAAGCACATGATTGATGGTCGCACTGTAGAAGCAATGAAAGTTTTTCCTATGGAGTAAAACATGTTATGTATTCAAACAATAGTAGTATTTGGGTATATCCTGGTCCGGAGAGAACAAATTTTATTTTTTTAGGAGGGTCAATATTTACCCTCAATGAGGATAGAAATATTTTGAGCAATTTTGTAATATTACAGATGTTGTAGTGATGTATGATCACATCTCAAGGGAAATCAATACATTTATTTTCAAAATTATAAGTAAGACCTTAGTTATAGGGGGATTAATTTCAGACTATGTGGATGTGCATCTTACTAATCGAGTATTAATATGTATCAACTAACTCGGTTGTGACGCAATTAATTTCAAAACACATCATAAATATGTGCCATATTCATGCATATTTTGGGAATGATGAGATGTTTGTATATCAAATACTTTTGTCATATTATATAATATCCGAAAGGGATCTTTTGTTACACTCTTATTGTTAACTAACATGCAACTGCAATAACGGAAGTCCTCCGCAATTGAGTTGTAAGTTGTATTTAAACCTCTGCTCAATTGCGAAGCCGGCCATTTCTTAGAAATGAAAGCCCTGCATGATTTTGATCTTGTTGTTGACTTTACAAACTCCTAGCTACAAGTGGAGCTGAAAGTGGCTAAAGCAGTTATTCTAGCTTTTTAGAAAGATTAAGCTCCTGATTCTGCTTAGCCTTTTTATTACAAAGCGGGGGGGGTAAAGCCACTCCGGTTCCTCGTACACTCTTCTTTCAAGTGGAAGAATAATCCTAAACCTCTTGGGGAATAAAGACTACGTCAGAATCATCATCTTATATGACTTTGGTTTTGCCTTTGTCTTTCTATATGGCTCTTTTTCTTTGTAAGCTAGGCTACACTTCGAAAACTTCCTTTGACCCTGCACGCACTCTCTATGCAACCAGAACGTCCATGAGAGACCGGTGCTTTTGCTTCATTGAATGTCCAACTTCGTGTCTGTTATCAGTTTCAGTCGTACCTGATTTCTAGTTGCATCTTAAGCTGTATATAGATACAATTTTGAATCCATCTAGACCAATTAATATTCTAAATGCTTTAAACTGCCAAGAAAATGTCATATATATGTGTGCCAAGCATGCACGCAATTGGCACACTTTTTTCATCTTTGTTATAACCATTATGTACTCTGATTGCTGAAAGAGCCAAAAAGTTTCACCATATTTATATCTCGTCTTCAAATGAGCGCCACAATCAATGATAAATTTTTCCTTCAAAAAATAGTATGATAAAGAAGAGGAACAAAGAATAGAAACTTAGCAAAAATAGAAATCGAGTTGTTAAAATTAAGAAAAAAAATCTGCTATTTGGAAACCATGAAGCGGATAGGATTTTTTTTGGAAAAAAATAAATTCATGGTTGTTGATGTTGTTTTGTGTGTTTTTTCATACCCTGCAGTTGCCGAGATAGTGGTGGTGGAGATGCATGTGATTGATGATGGCTATATTTCCACCGTATGAAGCCTTCCTTCGTGTTCCCTCGAATCGCGTCCGATCTGCAAGACAATGCCCCCGGTATCCGGGGGGTAAACACTCCGATGCTTAAGTTAGTATCAGCGTTATCGTAAGTGTGTATTGAATGAATAAAGGCTTACCAGGCCTGTGTATTTATACTGAAGGAGAGTCCGATCT
>JAUOBV010084559.1:0-22016 GCA_032360425.1 Rubia occidens | reverse complement strand
TACACAAATAAACATGACGAAGAATTCGACATCACCACATTTATCTAGCATTCATCAATTCATCAACAACATTAGAAACTCTAAATCATGCTCTTGGATTTCATATCAAAGCAAAGGAGAATTAGCTACTTTCTCCAAACTCTAACACATAATAATACAAGCAATTCATATACTCAACCTTCTAACATCATTAATGGATTCAACAATCAAATTCAAGCTCAATAAATACAAAATAGCAAAAGTATTAAATAGATAGATATGGATTCTCAAGACATAGATAAGGAAGCCTCAATCCAATGTTCCCAAGGAGATAACTAACATAGATAATCAAAACCCATAACATAGAACAAATATTTACAAAGAAACAAGAAGAAAAGTGAAGGAGAAGGTGAAAAACTAGGGTTTTCAAGCCCCCAAGTAGGGCCAAGAAGGATAGAGAATTAGTGGATGAATTTCTATTTATAGTACAAGAAAAGGGGATTAAAAAGAAAATTTCTAGCACTCCGTCCTGACTCTGTCGCGGCTCGCGACAATGTCTAGTCCAACTCTCAATTCTTTTTATTTTGCTTCCTCCGGGTGAACCGTTGATCCATTTTGGGAGTTCTTGTAGTCATTTTTATAGTACTCGAGAAGATGAATGCAATGGTGCCATACTTGGAGGCTGGCTCTTCTCGGATAAATCTCAGAACCCTGCTTCAAAACTTAGATAATTTCTTCATCCTCTACTTTGCTCTCCTTCTTAACTTTATCTTCTACCACTTTGTAAGTGGCCTTCCTTATTCTACCATTCTTGTGAATGGCCTTCTTCAATGATATTATCAAAATAAGCTCACATGTAAGTCTTCAAATCTTCAAAGATAGTCTTCAACGTCTTCCAACAATTTCCTTATAACACAAAATTCTCTAGAAAAGTAATAAAAGCACAAAGTCGCTCTTAACTCTCCTTAGAGAATTTCAAGGTTAAATGCCACACATAGAGCACAAAAGTGAATCCAAAATGTCCCAAAATACCCTTATAAAATGGACACACCAAAGTGCAAGCTGGTCAACTTGCCACTTAGGTGAGCTGGCTTGAGGCTAGAGACTCTGGAAAGATACCGTCCCAACCCAAGGTGAACCCTCGCAATGTGATTCCATTGAAATTGAGAAACAGGAAGGAGGTACACATAGCTGAAAAGTAGGTTGTGTAAGAGGACGGAAAATTTGTTGAAATCAACAAGAACAATTTTGAAGAAGAGGAAATAGTGGTTGAGGAGGAGATCTCAAGAGAGCTCTCTACCACCAAGGCAAGGGTCAACCCTCCGCCGCCGTTCCCTATTGATCTACGTGGAAGGCCAAAGGTGGTATCCAACGAAGCTCATATCAGCCAAGTCTTCAAAAATGTTGAGGTTAGCATTCCAATTTTAGATGTCATTGGGCAAAATCTGTCATATGATAAATTCTTGGAAAATGCTTACACTAGGAGAAGAACAAAGCCTATTTGAAAATTAGGACAACTAAAAATAGGGGGAGTCACAATTTGGCTCACAATAATATTCCTAAAAAGCTTGATGAGAGAGGGGGGGGTAAAGTGATTAAAAAGGCTATGATTGATTTAGGGACTTCCATCAATGTCATCTTATTTAGCCTATACTATAATCTTGACATAGGTTAACTTAGGGAAACTAGGGTGATAGTCCAACTAGCTGACCAATCTTAAGGAAGCCCTAGGGGTATAGTTAGGGATGTTATGGTTAGGGTGGGTAATCTAGTGTCCCAGCGTACTTTTATGTCCTTTATGTAGTGCACGATGGAAGTGCACCCCAATTTTATTGGGGCGACCATTTTTGAAAACATCAAGGACAAAAAAATGATCTTCATTTGGGAATATTAACTGTAAAAGATGACATTGAGAAGGTTGGTTTTGAAATTTAAAAGTCTAAGCATGAACCATCTACTTCTTCTCTTGCATGCAATGACGTAAGCTTATGTGATGAATTTGTGCAGTATGATGAGTCTTGCATGATTAATGATGATGAGAGCCTTGATGAGAGTGGTGAAAAAAAGAATGCCTTGAGCTTTGATTTCGACGATGACACCTGTGCCATGCATGAGTTTAGTGATAGTGTTTCTATTATGGATTGCTTTTCTATGGTCACTAATGTGCAACGTTTGGGGGAGATTGGTAAGGAATTAAAACCTCATAAACCACATTCTAAACCCAATGAAAAGGCCAAGAAGTCAACATTAGCTAAGGATGGACATAAACTCTCTACTGTGGGCAAGGAGCGTGAAGGTAAAGATATCACTTAGTGGAGGCGCAAGAAGCATGAAGGTAAAAATGTCACTTAGTGGAGGCCTCTCCACAAAGACGTCATCATGGGTAGAGTCGCAGATGGTGACTCTGGAGACCCAAGGGCAGGTTTGTTTCAATTAGAATGCATGAATAATAAGTCATGATGACGACGATAAATATACGATCTTTTCTTTGTTTTGTTTTGATGTTTTGATTATTTTCATGTTTGTGTTTGTGTGACAAAAGACCTTGTTGGGAATTCAGGTTGATTATTGAGTCTAAGATTGATTCTAGTGTTTGTGGTTAGGAGAAAATCAGATTTGGATGGAAAAGTGTTAGAAAAAGGAACACGGACCGTGTTCTGGCTCGTGTAAGAAGAACTGACATGAGGCCTTTATATGACACGGTTGTGCCATGCCTCATGCTAGTAAAAAAATACCGCAATCAGAGAGAAGTGCTGAATTTTGGCAAAATTAAAACTTTGCCAAAACAAACATTTTAGCCCCATTAATTCTGTAGCTTTCTTCTTCCCCAAATTGGTTAGTGCCAGTAAAACTGTACCGAGCATTCACGCCTTCTTGGATCATGAATTCATTGAATCTTTTACTCCAAAAATTTCTATTTTTACCCAAACCATTGCTACTCACCTTTTGTATCTCTCCTTAATAACTCTTTTGTGTGAAATCATTGATTCTGAATCCAAATTCTCATCAATAAATATTTTTTAACCCACTCCAAATGCTTCAAAAACACCCACCCTCATTTTACAATTGGAGAAATTCAAATTTAGGCATTTTCTCTCGAGGGAGAGCATTTTTACTTTTTCTTTGTGATCTTCATCTCCTAGCCTCCGAATTCGGGAAACTCTTTTTGAACTTTGTGTTTACTTGCTTTCAAGCATGATTATTTTATACGTTGGGAAGCTTGGATTAATTTTTTTTTTGGTGTTTTTAGGGGAGTATGTGGGTTATATGCCTGATTTTGTATTGAACTAAGTATGGGGGAAGTTTATGATACTTGTGTTGAGATGACATGATTTTCTATGCATAGGGTGTTCAGGGAGAATGATTCTTTCTAAGTTATCTTTGATGCATAAGCTTGTGTATTTTTCCATCACCATCTTTCTTTTGTTGTGGTAGAATGGGTCCTAAAAGAAGTAGGCCAGAGAAAGGAACAACTTCTCGAGGTGATAAAGGGAAGGGTTCGACTAAAGTTCGGAGACAAGAGGCGAAGACCCCCATACCTCCTACTCTGCCATTTTTGTTGATGAGTTTATGGAATTTACCAACTTTACCAAGAGTACGACCCAGAAGTAGAAGTATCTCTATAGGCCATGGAGGTCCATCTTGGAGAACAAGTTTGTGTGTAAGGAGACTATGGTAGCACTAGGCCTACCCTATCCCGTCACCTACTTGTTAGGTCAAATAGGCATAGAGGGTTTCCTAGAGATGCACTCCAAGAAGTACATAAGGTGGACTTTGGAGTTCTTGGCAACCATGGAGCAAACATCGAATAGTGACAGGAGAAGGACCATCACATTCCACTTGGACGACAAGGATTACTCAATAACCCATAGGGAAGCCGCTCGAGCATTTGGGTGGAGGTACGAAAAGGAAGTTGCAAAGATACACCGACAATAACTTCCATTTTTGTTTAGCAGCTTTTGGCAGAATTTATCGGGTGTGATTAGGAACCACTTGGGCAAGAGTACTACAATAGTCCACCCGGTTTCGCTGTACATGCACCGACTCTTATCCATGGGAGTTCTTTTCCACGATAAATTTCTCAATGTCCCAAATGAGAGTGTAAATCCTTTGGGTGATGATTCCGGAAGGGAATTTCTACCCCAATCCGGTGGAGAATTTTGTGGGGAAGTGTATAAGCACAGGGAAGAAGAGAGCTGACAAGAGACCCATAAGAGGCATGGTTGGACTTTTGGCATAATACGTAGGACCCTCGCTTCACTTTCGCAAACTTATATAGTTCTGGGATGAGGTACACCATGGATAAGTTGGCAATATGATCACCACCACTATCACAACGGGAGATCGCTTTGTTTGGTTATACCGTGGTTTCTCAATTTGCAACTTTATGGTACTTCCGCAACCTAAATGGATGGAAATCAATCAAGACATTGCATTGGAGTACCTCTTCCTAGCTCTTTATCTGAGGTTACAAAAGGCCTTCTACAACACCCCTCTGGCTCCGGATGTGGACATTGAATATGAAGATGGTGAGAACCCACCTAAAGTGCAACCTATCGAACCAACCTACCGGTGGTTTTCTTCGATCGATATCACACGTTTGGGGAACAACTCAAGAGGTCAACCCAAATAGTGCAAGCAGTTGGTAATGCGGTAGGAGAGGTAGGTTTGCAAATGGAGAAACTTGGGGCTAGGCTTGACTCTATAGATGTTACCATAGGGGCGTGGGGAGCTAGACTAGATTCTATCGAGCGGGAAGTGAAGAAGGATTTTTCCATTGTTGATAGGAGAGCCGATGTGTAAGAGGAGGCCGTGGAGCAGCTAATTGAGAGGATGCATGCCTCAAAGCTGATGACTTTCGTGACCTCATTCCTTGTGAGAGGCAAGAATAAAAGGAAGAAAAGAGGAGAAGAACGAGCGGGGCAAGACACATGAGAGCGGGCCCTTCGGGGTCCTAAGAGTTAGTGCTTACTATTATCCCTACTCCACTTGTGGTTTTATACCTTGTATGATTGACTGGGGACAATGCAAAGTTTAAGTGTGAGGAGGGAATATTTAGGTACTTGGGAGTTCTAACAATATTCCTTTGTATTTATTGGGTTTTTTTATACTTATTTCTATTGTAGTGTGAAGCCCAATTATGGGGCATTGTGTGCTACACAAAAAAATTAAAAATGAAAAAAAAACTGGCTAAGTCGAAAACCCAAAAGGGTGACTTAGGCAACAATGGGAAATGCCCAGATAGTTTGAAAAACCTATGCAAAAGTGAGAGGCCAAATGGTGTGAAAAAAAGGTGAGAAGTGAGCTTGAAAAGAAAAAAAATTTGTGGGATGCTAGTATGAAAATCCAAAAGGTCTCCAAGGTAAAATGAGAGAAATTGAGAGAAATTAAAAAAATTCATATGCTTCTCTTTAATTGTACTTTGGTGGTTCTATTCCTATAGTAATTTAGCTTCACACATTTTATGAACTTCACCTTTAGTTGGTATGTGGTTGGATAGAGTATCTTAGTTTCTTTAGGATGTGAAAATTGTGAGATTTTTATGTTTTTGGGGGGAACTAGGGTAGTCTTGGAATAAATTTTAGATGTTTCGTGGAATTCTTTTTATGCTTATTTTTCCACTTCGATCTCTGCTCATTCTTATTTACTCAAGAATGGGTAAAGGTTTAACTGTGGGGGAATTGATGAGACTCTAGAAGCATGTGTTTCCTAATGCATTTAGTACATTTATGAATAGATTTTGTACGGTTGATTTATAGGGTTAAGTGGGTTTACATCACAAGGGATTTAGATATCCTTCGTTGGTTTTCTTGTCTAAATCCCTCATTTTGTAGATTATTTAGACCTAATGGATACTATTTCATTATGAGCATCTAGATCATATTTTGTGAGCTTCATTGTAGATTGCTTGTAAGCATTTCAGAGTAGGCCTTAGTGAAGGCTATTCGCAAGGATAGTAGAAGATATTGAAGGCCATCTGCAAGGATGGTAGTACACTGAAGGCCACGAGCTTAGTCGTTGTAGTAGATGGGATAAGCCGAAGAAGAATGAGTCAAGGTCCGGAAGGAGTAGAAGACTGGCACGACCCGTGCCCTTTTGCACGACACGTGCTAACCAGATGGCTCGAGAGACTAAGTCTCAGCGCGAGCCATAACTTTTTTTTACAGCCCACGCGCTGAGCATTGGATGATCCGGACTCCAGTCCATACTCCAAATCCAAGTGCTCGGCTACACAATCAGAAGTCAAGGAAGTTGACTTTAGTCCACAGCCCGCATGCATCTGCACAGGTTGCGCCGTTCAAACAGCTAAAATGCCCCTCCAGTCGGCTGCTCATGCTCTTTTGCATGGGTTGCGTGGTTAGTTTAGCTGAGGAACAATGACCAGTCGGCAGCCCACGTACTATTGCATGACCCATGCTGACATGGCTGTTGGGGATTCCAATTGTTTTAGGCTTATGTAAGGCCCATTTCCACCTACTATATAAAGAAGCACCAGTCTACTAGGGTTAATGAATCTAAGTAGTTGTAATTTCATTTTCCTAGTTCTAAGAGTAGGTGGAGAGAGAAAGAGAATAACTCTTTTCTTTTATTTACTATTTCCTAGTTTTATTCCCATGACATTGAATCCAATGATTAAATTGGGTTCAATGACTATGAAGAAGTGTAATACTTGGAAATTTAATTTGTATTCATGACTTGGTAGTGATTTTGTGATATTCTAGGTCTCTCTATCTTTTATGTTTATGAATATTCATGTTTGATTTGATCTTTACATCTTGTGAGATACATGTTACATATTCAACAAAACAAACTTGGAGGAGCGTGATATGGTTGTAGAGGAGGATCCCATCAAAGAGCTTCCTACACCAGAGGTGAGGGTAAATTTTTCACCACCATTTTCCAGTGCACGTTGGGGAAGACCGAAGGTGGAAACCACCGATGAACACATTCGCAAGATCTTCGAGAAGGTTGAGGTTCGCATTCCACTCTTGGACTTGATTGAGCATGTTCCTTCTTATGCTAAATTCTTGAAAGTTGCATGCACTAAGAAGGGGGAAAAACCAATTAGGATGGTAGGATAATTGACAATAGGGGGAGTGGCTACTCTTAATCATAGGAACTTGCCTAAGAAATGTGATGACACGGTATGTTTTCAATGCCTATTTCCTTGGGTGGAAAATTGGTGAAAAATGCTATGATTTATTTAGGAGCATCTATCAATGTAATCCCTTATTGGCTTTATGAGAACCTAATCATAAGTGAACTTAAGGAAACTATGGTAATTGTCCAATTAGCCGATCACTCCCAAGCTAGCCCCCGAGGTTTAGTTAAGGACATAATGGTTACAGTAGGCAATTTAGTGTTCCTGGCGGATTTATATGTCCTTGACGTAGTGCGCGATGGTGGTTTACCCTCAATTTTATAGGGGAGACCTTTTCAAAAAAATGTGAAGGACGAAGATAAACGTTCATTTAGGAACACTAACCCTAGAGGATAACATTGATAATGTGGATTTTGACATTTATAAATCTAAGCATGATTCACCTAATCTCTCTCTCTTGTGTGCAAAGACATGATTTTGTGTGATGAACTTGCTCAACGTGAAAACTATTACATGATTGAAGATGTTAAGTGCATGAATGAGATCCTTGAAGATGATGAGGTATTGCCCGATAAAGAGACCTTACATGTTCTATCTTTTTTGAATGAACCTTTTAAATATGAATTTTTTGATGAACTAAAGATGCTTTGTTTCCAATATCTCACACTAACGTGCAACCGAGAAGGAAGCGGGTTAAGGAATAAACCATTCTTAAGCCTCTTCCTACTCCTAAACACAACAAAAATGTATCTACTTTTGAGAAGGATGGACATGTTTGGTATGTTTCTCCCAAGGTGATGTAAAAATCGAAGGTAATGTGGAGATCCGTCCACAAGGACGTGGTTGTTGGTGGTATCAATGATGGTGACTCAGGTGACCCATCAAACAATTTTTCTTAGTTTTCAAAATGAATGAAATAATAAGTCGTGAGGACGATAATAAAAATATGGTGTTTTCTATTTTATATTAGTGGTTTTAAAACTTTTCTTGTGAATTTTCAGGAATGTGCTCAATTTTTTTGTGGTGTTTTAGGAATTATTAGTCATTAAAATTGTTTTAGAATAGTGCTACTCTTGGTTTTCATATTTTTGGATGGGATTTTATGAAAAAAGTTGGAAGGAAAAAATTCAAGTAAGCCTTGTGCTAGAGTAGGCTTGCACGGACGTGTCACGACACAACCCATGCCAGGCTACATCAGCACGAAGCTGTGGAAGAAACACAAGGCTGATGGCATGCACCATGGGACGAAGGAAAACATACCAACACGAGCTGACACACGCCAGCACAAGACATTCACACGTCGGTGCAGGGTGCCACCTGTCAGCACGGGGTTGGCCTCGGGATTCGTATAGCCACCCAACCAACCCAATAAAAAATCACCTAAACCCCTATAAAGCCCCTCGTGCCAGCTTTGTTCATCACATCCATTTTCTCCTTCCTTCTCAAGCCCTAATCCCTCACTTTTCTCCTCACATAAACCAAAATTTTTCCATAGCTCCTTCAATTTTCATCTGATTTACCTATATTTTGTACCAAAGTCCTTGTCTTTCCAAGCCCAACAAAACCCATTGATTACTTTCCCCAAAAAAATCACGGGTTTGCCTTGAAAATTAAAAGTTTTATTCTGTCAACACTTGGGTTTTCTCCTAAAAACTCAAATTTTGGTCAATTCTGGGTGTTGTTGATTGCTTCAAATTGATCTAGGAGGAGTCCTGCACACTTTTCAAGCAAATATTTCATCCCAATCATCACTTGAGGTACTCGACCAGTTTTGGTAATTTGAAAATTTTGGCATTTTGAATTTCTAGTGAAATCCTTGGATATTTGCAAGCTTAAGATTTGGAGTTGTTAGTGTGGTTTTTGGACTATTGTGGAAGAGTTATTTTGAGTTGGGTTATTTGGTATCGAGTTGTTATACTTGTTTTATTGTTGGTGCTGTTTGTGTGCTATATTATTTATCATGTCTCGTGGACATAAAAGGGAATCTAGTGCACCTTTCATGTGGTTGAATACACTCTACATGGAGCATCAAGAGCGATGGGACCATCTTTTTGGGTGTTCTATTCAAGAGACAAAGTTTGTAAACGCAATGACCCTTAAGGAACTTAAACTCTACAAACTAGTCCAGGTGCCCTTGTGGAGGATTAGGCTAAAGGAATTTACTAAGGTGGAAGCCCCCACCTATATTGGATACACTCTGGAGTTCTTGTCCACTATCTCGGGGGACATCAATAGGCAGAGAGAGAAGATAGTGAAATTCCATCTGGGGGATGTGGTTCATTCTAGGACTCATCCAGAGCTAGCTTGAGTTTTTAGGTGGAAGTTCTGCAGGTAGGTGAGGGGATACAATGAGCTTGATGTAGGTTTTGATGTGCGCATATTCTGGCCATCCATCACCTGACGATCACGGGGAAGGAAGAGCAAGAATACTGGCATAGTACATCCAACGCTGAGATATGTAGCAATACTTTTGAGTGTTTTGGTCGGTTTCCGTGGGGAGGCAACAACCTGTACTGAAAGAGACTGCGGGATACTGTGGTCTATATGCACTGGGAGAGCTTGTCTTTATATGGTAGATGAGTTCATTGACTATTGCATCGACCTCTCCAGGCACCATACATGCAAGATAGCTATTGGGGGCATGATTTCACTTCTGGTCAAGCATTTTCACCTTCTGCTGAGCGGTGAGAAATGGGATAACCCAAATGTTGCCTACACTATTACTCCCGAAGTTATGGAAGAGGTGACGATGATCTAGATAGAGGATGACATTGTCTTTTGGTTGTACAAGGGCCAAACCTTCATGAGACTTCCCTAGGAGGATATGACCGCACTGGCCTAGACCTTCTTACTGCGAGATCTTATTATATAGTCTGATGGGAACTCTCGAGTGGTATTGGGTGCTCCTTTTGAGGAGGAGGATGATAAGCAGCAGGACGAGAATGGCCAAATTCTGGAGTGGCCTACGCAGTCCTTCCTTAGAGACCACTAGTTCGCTCAACAGCCACCATATTTTTAGTAGTTTGTGCCACCCCCTGAGTTCTCGCTATTGGTGCGGCCACCGGTATTTGAACAGCCTTCAGTGCCACAAACCATGTTTGAGCAGGTATTTGGAGCACCACCATTATTCCAGGGCTTGATTTACATTCTGGAGAAATCCTATCATTCTACCGGGCATGGTGGTGGTGACTTTTTCTTGCACAATATCTCTTCCCACTATAATGATTTCGCAGAGTCTAGCAGATGCGGCAGCCGCTGACCCCCTCCAATTTCTGATTCGCATCACTACAGTGTATCCATTCCTTCTTAGCACGAGACTCATTAGTGGAAGCATTCTCAATTCAGCATGTTCCTGGAGTATGATTCTCAGGGGTTCCAGTCAGTATCTTCGTATCATATGTGGACTCACCCACGGAGATATGTGCGGGAGTGGATGCAGTCGTGGGGTAACACTATCTTCAGAGTTGAACAGGATGTACATTGACTTAGTGCTCAGTTGGACTACCACGGGTGGGGGAGTGCCCAAAGGTATGAGGGAGATCACCGATTGGCTGAGGAGATCTGGCATTGGAGATGGCTACTATCAAAAAGATCTGCACGGGTATGGGCAGCCTGATGTCGCAGACGTCACTGAGTACTCTTTGTTGCTTCCATAATTTCTTTTCACCTTGGTTATATGCATTGGGGACAGTGCATGAACTAAGTGTAGGGGAGGGGTTGGAACACCTTCATGGTGGCATCTCCTATGCTTATTTGTTTTAGCCCCGATTTGGATGATGACTGCAGGATTTTGTACTATGTGATCACCACCTAGTCAAGAAGATGGGGAATGCTTTACAACGAGCTGGATAGGTCGCAGAATTGCATGCTTCTCCATAAGAGTGCAGGATTTCATTGGGATATATTATATCGTATATTTTCACGTGATAGGGTAGCTCAAAGTCACTTGACATTGTGAAGTTCTATAAGTCATCTACAAATGCAGATGCCTTCATTTCCTCTCATATATCGAAGTTCTTGGGTTCTTCGACATTGATGAGATGCTAGAAGCATGTGTTTCCTAATTCGTTTAGCACTTCTTTTAGTAGCTTTTGCATAGTGGATTGCTAGTTTTAAATGGGTTTACATAGATGGCCATTGTTGGTTTTCTTACACAAATTCCTCGTATTTTGAGTTATTTTGATCTAATGGATACTGTGTCCTTGCGAGCATCTCGAATCTATTTTGTGAGCTTATTTGTAGATCGCTCGTAAAAACTTCAGGGTAGCTTAATGAAAGCCATTTGCAAGAATGGTAGAATATAGTTGAAGGTCATTCGCAAGGATGGTAGTAGACCGAAGGTTATGCGCTTAATCATGGTTATAGATGGGATGCACCAAGGAAATGTGTCCAAGTCCGGAAAGAAGTGAAGGCTGGAATGGCTTGTGCCAAACTAAAGGCTTGAGTGACTAAGTCCTGACATGGGTCAATTCCTTTTGCACGACCCGTGAACACTGAAAATCAAAACACAGACTCCATTTTGTACCATGCAACCAATTATGCGGTTGCACCATCTGAATTTGAGGATGATAACTCCAGTATGCGGCCCTCATGCATCTGTATGGGCCATGCCACTCAGAAACTAAATACACTCTCCAATCGGCGGCCCACACTTCTTTGCATGGGTCACATGCTCAGTTTGACAAATGACAGCCTCCAGTCCGCAGCCCCTGTGCTATTCACGACTCTTGTTGATGTGGCTACTAGGGTTTCCATTTGTTTTGGGCTTCTATAAATCCCATTTCCACCTACTATTTAAAGAGGCGCTAATCTACAAGTGTTGAGACACCTTCTATCTATCATTATTGTAGTTCTAGTTCTAAGAGTGGTTAGAGAGAGAGACTAACTCTTATCTTCTCTTTTATTTCTTCCTAGTTTATACCTGTGGAATAAAATCCAGTGATTGAATTGGGTTAAATGTCTATGAAGTAGAGTAATTACTTGGGGAATTTAGCTGGATTCATGACTAGGTAATGATTTTGTGAAATTCTAGATCCTCTTATCTTTTATGTCTATAAATATTCATGTTTGATTTGAGTTTTATATTATTGTATGATGCATGTTATGTATATTATATGATGTACCGTAGTTCATTTGTGATATGTTATCGTGCTCGTCTTGATTCTTCTTGGGAGTGTTGGTTTAGGCGTATTGTAGGTTTGTGAGTACCAGCGATGTGAGTGTATGCATGTTTGATTGAGAGTACCATTCCGATTGTTATAGCCTAGCTTGGTTGGCTCTTCATGTAATAATGTGCATGTTAGGGAAGGCATTTCCCCTAATGGGGGTGCGGGGCACCCTTAGTGTACCCAGATAGGAAAAAGCGTGATAGTTTATAGTAACTAGGGTTGTCATGTAGCGACCATCGTCGTTACAACCCTAGAGTCATCCTGAGACGCCGATTCCTTTGCCTCTGTAGGCCAAGGGAAAAACGTCAATTGTAGAGTACGTGGTATGCATTCCCTTACTCCCATACATAATAATTGCAACATCTGCAAGGTGAATTCTTAGGAACTTGATCCTTTATGCAGGGACGTGTTAGCATTGGGGTGAGTTTTATGGGGAAAGAGGAGCATTTCTCATATCCTTTGTCCGTTGACGCATTTTCCCTAATTACGGAGGTGGTGTTGATAGAATCAAATGGTCTTAGGTACCTTTGGGTGAAAGACATTGGGAAGTGTCGTGTATCACCCACACAATGTGAAATAGACATGAGATAGATTTATATGTCTTATATGCAATAGAATCTAAGATCAAAGTCATTTACTGGCCATGTTACGTAAATATCCCCAAGGCTAGTTTAATACTCCATTTGTCTCACTATAAACGTCCTATTTTCTTTTTTGGGATGTCCCACTAATAACTTTCTATATCCATTCTTTCCATTTTTAGTATGATATATGTATCTGAAATTTTAAAGTTACCCTTACTTAAAATCTGAAAGCCATTCAAAAGTTGACCCATTTATGAATTAATTGTACAATCAAACTTAAAAAATTGTGTCGACCATGTGATGTGGGACAACACCCATGTACATGTTAGTTTTTCTTAATATTTCTGCCCATTTCCTTTCGTAATTTAAAAAAGGGATGAAGGGAGTATAGTTTGTTTTTTTGCATGATTAGGGGTTGTTAGATGAAACCCCCTAAAACCTATGTTAATAGCACTAGCTATTCCTAACATAAAATTGGAGTGACACTCGACTGTGAGTTATGTGTAGTTAACAATTAAATTCTAGCATCTCTGTAGATGACCCTGGACTTGCCACAACCTACTCTATGGTAGTTAGTAATGAGCAGGGGAGCAACATATAAATTTCTATCTTTCACGCAGGTTAATTGATCTCCCGAAAAGGTTGTTTTTTTAACGACCATGAAGAGTGTGGATCAAATTTTGGCCCGTTGTTGGGGATGGTAATTTATATTTGATTGTTAGCTTACATGACTAGTTGGCAGTAGTAGTTAGTGTTTCTGTTTTTGTAGCTTTTGTAGGTTATTGTGTTAAGCTTTTCAATAGTTATTCCTGTTACTTCTAATTTGGCTTCCTAGTGTTCTTTGCTGGATTGGTAGTGTTTGGCTTCTTGTTTATGGTACACACCCCGTACCACGAACTTTGGAGCTCTACACTATCTACCGAAAAATGCAGGTGGTCAAAGAAGGAGAAGAATGAGAACTATAGGAGAGGTTTCGCAGGGACCAACTGTTTGTGTTAAGGAAGATAGAGTTGAGATGAGGAAGACAACAGAACGTTTAGGGAGTTGAGATGCAAAGGGTTGTTGGCAACCCTTTGCATAGTTTTCCCGTCTTTACCACCCAATGTCACTTGCGAGCTTAAGAGCGGGATGATATAGTGTTTGCCCACTTTTCCCGGGATAGCCAAAGAGGATCCCAACAAACACCTCTCAGAGTTTTATTTGGTTTGCACCAATATGAAACCACCGGGAGTGTCAGAGGAGGACTGCAATTTGATGTATTTTCCTTTCTCTCTGAGCGATGCGGCTAAAGATTGGCTCTACTACCTTCCTGCAGGCTACATAAAATCATGGATGGATATGAAGCGGAGATTCCTCGAGAAGTATTTCCCAGCTTCAAAGTATGTGGGAATGAAGAAGCAGTTGTCCAATATTTTGAAACTCCCGAACCAGTCTCTGTATGAATACTGAGAGTGATTCAAGCATCTATTAGTAAGATGCCCTTACCATTTGTTCAAGGAGGGAGATCTCGTGTACTAATTATTTGAGGGCCTTTATAATGAGGACATGCAAATGGCGAACTTCGCATGCAATGGTTTGGTCATGAACAAAAGCCACAAAGACGCTATGGCCTTATTCGAGAAAATGGCAAATGGTACACAACAGTTTGAGACCTGGTCACATGTGAAGATTTTTGAAGAACTCGCTCACTCCCCCAAGCTTCGAGGGAAAATACAAGCTCTTGCTTCAATGATGAAGGAATTCATGAAGAGGAGAGTGGAAAAGGTGAAAGTGTGCGGGATTTCTAGCTTAGACCACCAAACCGACACACATCCACAAGTTGTGGATAACTTTGAGGAGGTGAAAGATTTGTATTTCAATGGTAGAATTAGATGATTTGGTAGAGGGCAGCAATAAGGTTTCCAAGGGAACCAAGGTGGAGATTGTCAAGACCCTTATACAAAATCGTTCAATCCCCGATATCGCGACCACGATAATTTTTGATGGCATGATGACAACCAAGGGTACAATCGAAGAGGTGTTCCACCTCAGCCCTATCCAAAGGGAGAGAGGCCTTCCAACACCAATTCTCCATTTTATAAGTTGGATCTGAAGAAAATTTTGAAGCGATTGCACAGTTGGCCAAGAAAAGTGATATGTTTGCGGAGAGACCAAGAAGGAAAATTGAAAACCTAGGCACAAGAGCTTTTTCTAGCATAAAAAACCTTGAAGTGCAAGTTGGTCAACTCAGTGATCCAGCTGGAGGCAAGAGACTCCGGCAAGCTACCGTTCCAACCCGAGGTGAATCCACGCAGTGTGAGTGCACTAAAATTGAAAAGAGAGAAGAAGGTGCAAGAGGCTGAGAAGGAGGCTGTACGAGGAGATGAATATTTTTAGAAAACAACAAGAACAAGATGAAGTACTAGTTGAGGAGGAGCTCACACAAGAGCTTCCTACCACCGAGGCGAGGGCCAACCTTCTGCTGTCGTTCCCTAGTGCTCTTAGGGGAAGACCGAAGGTGGCATCCAACGAAGATCAAATCCGCCAAGCCTTCAAAAGGGTCAAGGTTAGTGTTCGACTCTTAGATGTGATTAAGCAAATTCCATCATATGCTAAATTTTTGAAAAAAAGCTTGCACTAGGAGAAAGACTAAGCCTATTAAGAAAGTAGGAAAATTGAAACTAGAAGGATTTGCTACTTTAGCCCATAGAAATATTCCTAAAAGTGTGATGACCCTGGCATGTTTTCAATCCCCATTTCTCTAGGTGGTGAGTTGATTAAATATGCTATTATCAACTTAAGAGCTTCCATCAATGGTATCCCATTTACCCTATTCGAGACTCTTGACATAGGTGAACTTAGGGACACTAGGGTGATAGTCCAACTATCCGATCATTCCCAAGCAAGCTGTAGGGGGGGTAGTTAGGGATGTTATGGTTAGAGTGTGAAATATTGTGTTTTTGGTAAACTTTTATGTCCTTGATCTAATGCACGATGGAGGTGCACCCCCAATTTTATTAGGGTGGCCATTTTTAAAACATCAAAGACTAAAATAGATGTCTACTTGGGAACATTAACCCTGGAGGATGACATTCATAAAGTCATGACATTTATAAATTGACACATTTGGTACCCGCTGTTAGGCAAAATTACATTATTCATTCCTCTTTTTGCAAATTATTCTCAAAACGTTACTACATTATTACAAAATGTTCTCAATTTATTCCCATATACTATTAGCTGGTTTAAGTGAGCCAACATTCAGTCGACTCTTCTAATGATGATAGTGTATTGTGAAGTAAAGAACATAGAAATTAAAGACGATAGAAGAAACAATGAGTATAGTTGGATTGGTGGTGTTCAGAACATGATGGAGGAGACAGTAGAGAAAAAACTGGAAAAAAAGAAAATTGAATAAATAAATAATTTAACCTCAAAAGTTGTTAACTATATTTTTAAAATCTTGGTAACTGTGACGAGTTCCGCTAACTTAATTAAAATTTGTTATATCCGATAAAGGAACCAATTGAGAACACTTTGTAATAATCTGAAATCTTTTAAGAACATGGAGCAAAATGGGGAACAAAAATTGTAATTTTGCCTAAAAGTGGGCACGTAAACTATCATTTTCTCTTTATAAATCTAAGCATGAATCCTCCACTTGTTCTCTTGCATGCATTGGTATAGGCTTATGTGATGAATTTGACCAATTTGACAAATCTTGCATGATTGATGAAGATGAGAGCCTTGATCAGATTGATGAGAGAAAACATGTTTTGAGCTTTGATCTTGATGAGAATGTTGACGACACTTATGTCATGCATGTCTTGTTTTGAGCTTTCATTTTGATGAGAATGTTGACGAAACTTATGCCATGCATGATTTTTGTGATAATCTTTCTATCATGGTTTTTGTTCTTCTATGGACATTAACATGTAGTGGTTGGTGAAGAGCGGTAAGGAATTAAAACCTCCTAGACCACCTCCTAAACCCATGGAAAAGGCTAAGGAGTCAGCACTAGCTAAGGATGAACATGAATTCCCAATTTTTGGAAAAGAGCTCGAAGGTAAGGATGACGTTTGTGGAGGCCTCTCCACAAAGATGTTATCATAGGTGGAGTCACAGATGGAAACTCCTGAGACCCAATGGTAGGTCTGTTCTAATTAGAATACATGAAAAATAGGTCATTAGGATGACAATAAATACACGGTGTTTTTATTTGTTTGTTTTGGTATTTTTATTAGTTGATTGTTTACATGTTTTTGTTTATGTGACAAAGAATTTTGTTGAGAATTATGGTTGATTGTTGAATCTAAGAACGAGTCTTGTGGTTGTTGTTAAGAGAAAATATGAATTGGTTGGAAAAGTGTTAGAAAAATGAAAGTGCAGGGGAGTATGAGCCATGTAAGGCTCGTGTAAGAAGAATTGGCACGAGGCCTTCACATGGCATAGTTGTACCATGCCCATGCCAATATGAAAATACTGCAGTCTGGCAAAAGTTCAGAATTTTGGCAAAATTAAAACTTTTCCAAAACAGGCATTTTGCCCCATTAATTCCGAAGCTTTCTTCTTTCCAAAATTGGTTAGTTCCAGTGGTAATACACCAAGTATTACCACCTTCTTTGAGCATGCATTCATGAGGCTTTTACTCCAAAAATTTCTATTTCCCCTAAGCCATTACCATCTTCTTGTTGTCTCTCTCCTAAACAAGCCACTTGTGGGAAATAATTGATTCTCTGAATCCGACTTCAGAGCACTTTCTACCATCAATATATATAATTTAACTCACTCCATTTACTTTAAAAACATCCATCCCCATTTCAATAGGAGAAATTAGAGTTTGAAAATTTTATCTCAAGGGAGAGCACTCTTTGTTTTTTCTTGAGTGATCTTCATCTCATAGCCTCCGAATTTATGTAATTCTTTGAATTTTGTGTTTACTTGCTTTCATTGGCATATTGTGTTATGTGGGGGGGGGGGGTTGAAATTTTGATTTTTTTGGTGTTTTATGGGAGTGTGTGGGTTATATGCATGATTTTGTATTAAATAAGTGTGTGGGAAGATTGTGATCCTTGAGTTTAGATGACATGATTTGCTATGTGTTGGGCGTCTGGGAAGAATGATTTTTACCAAGTGATCTTTGATGCATAAGCTTTGTGTATTTTTCCATTATCATCTTTCTCTTGTTGTGATAGAACGGGTCCTAAAAGGAGTAGACCGGAGAAAGGAATAACTTCCCAAGGTGATAAGGGAAAGAGTTCAACTAAAGTTGGGAGACAAGAGCCGAAAACTCCCGTACCTCCTACTCTCGCCATTGTTGTTGATGAGTTCATGGGATTGACCAACATTACTAGGAATGCGACCAAAAAATTGAGGTATCTCAATTAGCCAAGGAGGAGAATCTTGGAGATCGAGTTCATGTGCAAAGAGGCTTTGGTGGCACTAGGCCTACTCGAACCCATCACCTACTTGCTAGGTCAGATAGGCCTAGAGGGCTTCCTCAACATACACTCTAAGACGTATAATAGGTGGAGTTTGGAATTCTTGTCAACCGTGGATCAAACATCAGATAGTGATGGGAGGAGGACCATCACATTCCACTTGGACGACAAGGAGTATTCAATGACGCATAGGGAAGTCACTTGAGTGTTTGGGTAGAAGTATGAGAAGGAAGTTCTGAAGGTACATCGACAAGGACTTTCGTTCTCGTTGAGCAGCTTTTTGTGAAACTTGGCAAGTGTGGATAGGAACCATTTAGGCAAGAGTACTGCAATAGTCCACCCGACTTTGCAGTATGTGCATCAGCTCCTATATATGAGAGTTCTTTACCACGGGGAAATTTCTCAATGCTCTAACTAAGACGTGCAAATCTTTTGGGTGATGACTCCAGAAGGGAACTTCCATCTCAACTTGGTAGAAACATTTGTGGAAGAATGCATAAGCATGAGGAAGAAGAGAGTCATAAATATACCAATGGGAGGAATGGTCGGGCTTTTGGAACAATACTTAGGACATGTGGCACCTCTCTGCTTTGGTTTGGAAAATTTGGGTTGTTCGAGAGGAAGTACACTATAGAAAATTTGGCAAGAGCTTCTATGATCATCACCACCACTACAAAGAATCGCTTTGTTTGGCTATATGGTGGTGCTAGAGTTTGCAGCTTTATGGTACTTCCACAACCCGAGCACACGAAAATCAATCACGACACCGCATTTTAGGATATCTTCATATCTCCCAATCCGAGGTTCAAGAATTCCTTTTACAACACCCTCCCTGGGATGTGGATATGTAAGAAGAAGATGGTGAGAACCTACCTGGAGTGCAATCTACCCGAACCAACCTACCGACTGATTTTTTTGACCCATTTCATACATTTGGGGAACGACTCATCAGTTTAACCCAAATGGTGCAAGAGGTTGATCATGCGGTAGGTGGGATGAGTTTGCAAATGGAGGAATTTGGGGCTAGGCTTGACTCTATGGATGGAACCATGAGGGCTTGGGGAGCTAGACTAGATTCTATTGAGCGAGAAGTAAAGGAGGAGTTTTTCATTGTTGATAGGAGAGCTGATGTGTAAGAGGAGGCCATGGAGCAATTGATTGAGAGTATGCATGCTTCAAAACTTAAAGGCTTTTGTGAACTTGTGCCCTATGAGAGGCAAGAAAAGAGAAGAAGAAGGCGTGAGGCAAGATGCATGAGAGCGGGCTCTTCAGAATTCCAATAGTAAGTGCTTACTATTCTCCCTACTCCACTTGTGAGTTTATACTTTGAATGATGCATTGGGAACAATGCAAGGTTTAAGTGTGGGAGAGGGAGTAGTTAGGCACTTAGGAGTTCTAACAAAGATTCTTTGTGTTGTTTTGTTTGTTTTTCTTTATTCTCATTATAGTATGAAGCCTACCTTTGGGGCATTTAGTGCCACACAAATTTTTTTTTTGAAAAAAATGAATTTTTTTTATACCCGGCTAAGTCGAAAACCCGAAAGGACAACTTAGGAAACAATGAGAAAGGACCAGATATGTTGAAAAATCTCTACAAAAGTAAGAGGCCAAATGGTGTGGAAAGAGGTGAGAAGTGAGCTTGAAAAAAGAAAAAAAATGTGGGATGCTAGGATAAAACCCCGAAATGACTCCTAGGCATAATGAGAGAAATTGAGAGAAATCGAAAAATATCCTATGCTTCTCTTTGATTGTCCTTTGGTAGTTTCTTTTGGTAGAGCGACTTAGCTTTTCACATTCGTATCTTGTGAACTTCACTTTTGAGTTTGTATGTTGGTTAGATAGATTGTCTTAGTTCCTTTGGGACGTGAGAGAGATTCTTATGTTTTTGGGGGACTAAGGTAGTCTATAAAAGAATAAATGTTGGATGTTTGGGGAATTATTTTCATGCTATGATTTGCTTAGATCTTTGCTTGTTATTGTTTACTCGAGGACGAGTAAATTTTTAAGTGTGGGGGATTTGATGAGACGCTAGAAGCATGTGTTTCCTAATACATTTAGCACATCTTTTAGTAGCTTTTCTATAGTGGATTGCTAGTTTTGAATGAATTTACATCACAAGGGGTTTAGATGGTGATGAGATGCTCGAAGCATGTCTTTCCTAAAGCATTTAGCACATCTTTTAGCAGTTTTTGTATGGTTTATTGCTAGGTTAAGTCGGTTTACATTACAAGGGGTTTAGATAGACATTGTTGGTTTTCTTGTCTAAATCACTTGTTTTGTAGAATATTTAGATCTAATGGATACCATGTCCTTAAGAGCATCTAGATTCTATTTTGTGAGCTTATTTGTAGATCGCTCGTAAGCACTTCAGAGTAGCTTAGTGAAGGCCATTGGCAAGAATGGTAGAAGATATTTGAAGGTCATTCACAAGTATGGTAGTAGATCGAAGGCCACACACTTAATCGTGGTAGTGGATTAGATGCGTCGAAGAAGAAAGAGTCAAAGTCCGGAAAGAAGTGAAGACTTGCACGGCTGGTGTGCTTTTACATAACCCGTGCTGAACCAAAAGCTTTTGCGACTAAGTCCTGGCCCGAGCCGTGTATTTTTGTATGGCTTGTATACCCTGAAGATCAAGACCTGGATTCCCAGTTTGTGCTCCGCAGCCAAATGCACGGTCGTGCCATCAGAAGCTAAGGATATTGTCTCCAGTTCGTGGCCCATGTGCTTTTTCTTGGGTCGTGCCGACGTGAATACTAGGGTTTCCCTTTGTTTTGGCTTTCTCTAAGGCCCATTTCCAACTACTCCCTCTTTCCCAGAGAAAATAACACATTTACTTTTTCATGGTCTTCAATAATTATGTTTGACTAACAATATCTCTAGCTACACACAACAGTTTTTCATAAGAATGTGATATTTAGAAAATATATGTTAAGACAAATCTTACAATATTTCACATGATATTTTTATTATATATATTCATATATAATGAGGGTCAAAGTTTGTAAATTTTGCCTTGAAAAAAGTAAATGTGTCATTTTCTATGGGACGGATGAAATACTATTTAAAGAGGCACTAGTCTACTAGGGTTTAACAAGTTGTATTTTTCCTAGTTCTAAGAGTAGGTAGAGAGAAAGAGACTAACTCTTCTCTTCTCATTTACTATTTCCTAGTTAATTCCTATGACAATGAATCTAATGATTGAATTGGGTTCAATGTCCACGGAGTAGTGTAATTACTTGGGAATTTTATTTGTATTCATGACCAGGTGATGATTTTGTGAGATTCTATATCATCCTATCTTTTATGTCTATGAATATTCATTTTTGGTTTGAGCTTTATATTCTTGTATGATGCATGTTATGTATATTCTATGATGCACCGTAGTTCATATGTGATAATTTATCGTGCTAGTCTTGATTTCCCCATGGGAGTGTCAGATTAGGCGTATAGTAGGTTCACAAGTACCGGTGATGTGAGTGTATGCATGTTTGTAAGTATTGTTATGATTGTTATAGCCTAGCGTGGTTGGCTCATTGTGTAATAATGTTTTTGTTTGGTAAGGCATTGCCTCTAAGGGGTAGAGGTGTTCAAATGTGGGTACCCGCACATCCGGGTACCTGCATGTGCGAGTAGTTGAAAATGCGGCCCGTTGCCCGTCCCGGAAGAAAGCGGGTACTCGGAATGTTCGGGCCAAGTAACAGGGTACCTGCTGACCCGTTTAAAATTAATATTTTTGAGATAATTATCATTTTTTATGTAACGT